>JAWPHD010007838.1:0-123011 GCA_037043455.1 Cyrtodaria siliqua | reverse complement strand
AATGTGTCGTGAAGTTTCATGAACACGGGTCAAATAATTTTCAAGTTTATGGCCAGTGTAGAGGCCATTTTGATTTACAATCAATCATATTTTTACTTAGAGACCAAGTAGACATTTACATTACTGTAAAGTTTCATGAACATCCATGAGGCAGTTTACCAGGAATAGTCACAAGTTTGAGCAATCCATGCATTCATTCTGTTGAATACGTGCTGAAAACAATTTTCAATAAAAGTTCCTTTCAACCTGAAAAATCAGTAGGAGTCTACCTCACACCAAGATATACCTACACAATAAAAATATGATTTTTAATTCATGTATTCATTCTCCTTTAAATAAGTGAAAACAAATTTTTCAAAAAAAGGTCGACCTCAAAATCAATAAGGGTCTATGCTGCTCGAAGACTCTTCAAAGTTTAAATAAGCGGAAATACATTTTCATAACTAGAAATCTGTCCATGGCACACGGATGCCCCCCACTGCAATTAATCAGCAAACAAGAGGCCCAAGAGGGCCTGTGGACGCTCTACTGGCTCTAGATAAAGTTTATGTATAAGGGGCCATAACTCTTTCAAATATCGTTCAACCAAAACATGGTGAAGATATACGCAACTAGGCTTGATACTGCTTGTCCCTGACAAGTTTCGCTAAAATCCAGCCAGAGGTTCAGGAGAACTAGTTTGTACAAAGTTAGTGTATTAAAACCTTTAAGGGGCCAAAATTCATTCAACCAAAACGCGGCAATGACAGGTGCAACTAGGCTTGGTACTGATCATCCCCATCAAGATTCGTTGAAATGCAGCAAGGAGTTCAGAAGAGACTAATCTGGACAACGTTTGACTATTAAAACCTTTAAAGGGCTATAACTCTGCCAAAAATCATTCAACCCGAATATGTCGAAGATATGCACAACTAGGCTTCATACTGATCATCCTTTTTAAGTTTCACTGAAATCCAGTCAGGGGTTCAGGAGAACAAGCCCGGAAAATATTTGTGTATCAAAAACCTTTAAAGGGCCTTAACTCCATCAAAAATCTGTTAACCGGAATGCCACGATGATATGTAACAACTATGCTTGCTGCTGATCATCCCTGTAAAGTTTCGTTGAAATGTGGGGAGGCGTTCAGAAAAACTAGTCCAGACAAAGTTTGTGTATTAAAACCTTTAAAGGGACATAACTCTGCCAAAAATCATTCAACCGGAACACAGCAATGATTTGTACAACCAGACCTGATACTGATCATCCTTGTCAAGTTTCGTTAAAATCCAGATAGGGGTTCAGGAGAACTAGCCCGGAAAATGTTTGTGTATCAGAAACCTTTAAAGGGCCATAAACTCCACCAAAAATCTGTTAACAGGAACGCGACGATGATATGCACAACTGTGCTTGGTGCTGATCATCCCTGTAAAGTTTTGGTTGAAATGTGAGGAGACGTTCAGGAGAACTAGTCCAGACAAAGTTTGTGTATTAAAACCTTTAAAGGGACATAACTCTGCCAAAATCATCAACCAGAACACGATGACGACGTGTACAACTAGGCTTGGTACTGATCATTCTTGAAAAGTTTCACTGAAATCTGGCCAAATGAAGACCCTTTCTTCTTAATGAGGCCAAAATATAGCATATTTCAGAAATTCAAGGGCCTTAACTCTGGTGTAAATGGTCCAATCTGGCTGGTATTGAAATCTGTTGGAGCTTTCACTGATAGTAACAATCTGGTAAAGTTTGGTAAAGATCGGATGAAAAATGAAAGTCCCATCGTATTAACGAGGCAAAATATAGCATATTTAACTAAATCAAGTGCCATAACTCCGCTGTTCTGGTCCGATATGGCTGGTTTTCGAACTTGTCCGAGTTTTTAACGACATTAACAATCTGTTTAAGTTTGGTAAGAAGATCGGATGAACAATAAAGCCCCTATCGTCTTAATGAGGCAAAAATATAGCATTTTTAACTAAATCAAGGGCCATAACTCCGCTGTTGCTAGTCCGATATGGCTGGTTTTTGAACTTGTTCGAGCTATCATTAATATTAACAATCTGATAAACTTTGGTAAAGATTGGATGAAAAAGGAAGGCCCTATCGTCTTAACGAGGCAAGATATAGTATTTTTTAACTAAATCAAGGGCCATAACTCTGCTGTTATTGGTCCGATCTGGCTGGTTTTCGAACTTGTCCGAGCTTTCATTGATATTAACAATCTGTTTAAGTTTGGTAAAGATCGGATGAAAAAATGAAGGCCCTATTGTCTTAACGAGACAAAAGTTAACAGACGACGGAACGGACGGACGGACGACGGACGACGGACAACACACCATCCCATAAGCTCTGCTGGCCGTTGGCCAGTAGAGCTAAAAATGAAGGCCTTATTGTCTTAACCCTTAACGAGTCAAAATATAGCATTTTTAACTAAATCAAGGGCCATAACTCCGCTGTTAATGGTTCGATCTAGCTGGTCGTCGAATTTGTCCAAGCTTTCATTGATATAAACAATCTGGTAAAGTTTGGTAAAGATTGGATGAAAGATGAAGGCCCTATTGTCTTAATGAGGCAAAAATATAGCATTTTTAACTAAATCAAGGGCAATAACTCCGTTGTTAATGGTCCGATCTAGCTGGTTTTCAAACTTGTCCGAGCTTTCATTGATATTAACAATCTGTGCAAGTTTGGTAAAGATCAAATGACAAATGAAGGTGCTAGTGTTCACAAGGCTTAATATGGCATTTTTCAGCAAAACTAGGGTCATAACTCCGTTGAAATTAATTCGATCTTGCCGGTTTTTTGAACTTGTTCAAGCTTTCATTGATATAAAGTCACTGGCAAAGTTAAGTAAAGATCCGATTAATATTGAAGGCCCTAGAGTGTTCACAAGGCAGAAAAGAGCATTTTTCAGAAAAAACAAGGGCAATAACTCCGGTGTTACTGATCTGATTTAGCTGGTTTTCGAACTTGTTCGAGCTTTCATTGATATTAACAATCTGTGAAAGTTTGGTAAAGATCAAATAATAAATGAAGGTGTCAGAGTGTTCACAAGGCAGAAAATGACATTTTTCAGAAAAACAAGGGCCATAACTCCGGTGTTACTGACCCAATTTTGCCGAGTTTCGAACATGTCCAAGCTATAATTGGTATTAACAATCTGTGCAAGTTTGGTAATGATCAAATAATAAATGAAGGGGCTAGAGCGTTCACAAGGCAGAAAACAGCAATTCAGAAAAATCAAGGGCCATAACTCCGATGTTACTGATCCGATTTGGCTGGTTTTCGAACTTGTTCGAGCCTTCATTGATATTAACAATGTGTGCAAGTTTGGTAAAGATCAAATAATAAATGAAGGTGCTAGAGTGTTCACAAGGCTTAATATGGCATTTTTCAGCAAAACAAGGGCCATAACTCCGGTGAAATTATTCCGATCTGGCTGGTTTTCGAACTTGTCCGAGCTTTTTATTGATATTAACAACCTGTTGAAGTTTGGTAAAGATCTGATAAAAAATGAAGGCCCTATGGTGGTAACAAGACAAAGGTTAACGACGGACGACGGACGGTCCGGGCCGGACGGCCGGACAGACGGACGACGGACAACTCGTCATCCCATAAGCTCTGCTGGCCTTCGGCCAGTAGAGCTAAAAATGTAAAATTTGACAAAAAACTCCGGTAATACATGGTCGATTTTGACGCCAAATAGATATGCACATTTTGACATCATGGTAAGCAGCCTATAAAATTTCGAACTTACTGACGTTGAACGGACATGGCTGGAAGTTGCGCTCTGCACGTCGTCTCGATATGGTTAAAAACTGTGGGAGAAAATAGACACACAAGGTATTTTACAAAAAATTGCGGGACGGACAGGCGGACATGGCTAATGCTATATGCCCTCTCACCATTCAGTGATGGGGACATAAAAAGGTCACAGTGACCTTTACCTTTGACATCCAAATCAATAGCCGTCTAAGTTTTTACCAAGATATGGCTACATAGCAAATTTGATTATAATTAATCAATGCAGAGTTTCTCTTTTAAATTAGCGGAAAACAATTTTCTTAGCTAGATAAGGTTGCAGGTTATATTTTATGAAAAGGGGAATAACTCTAGCAAAATGTAAGTCTGTTAATTGACATGCGTAACGAAATTCCTTGAGGTAAGATGAAAATGTTTGTGAAGTTTCAAGTGATCTTTTAAGTGTCTGCCATGCCAAGACCCCAGATTCACCATTTGAACAAACTTGGTAAAGGACCATAAGCTTATAATAAATGCAAAATATTAAACCTCTGGCTCTTGTAGTTTCAGAGAAGAAGATATTTTTTTTCTTATATGTCTATGTAAAAATCCCAGGGTCACCATTTGAACAAACTTAGTAGAGGACCATAAGCTGATTCTACATGTAATACATGAGACCTCTGTGCCTTGTGGTTTCAGAGAAGATTTTTTAAAAAAAAATCCTATATAAAGTCTATGAAAAACATGAAAAATATCAATACACAAATTTTGGACACCCGGGGCATGGCCATTTTTGACCCTGGTGACTTCATTTGAAGAAACTTTATAGTTTAGGCATTGGCAATCACTTTAAAAGACAAACTGTCGAAATCTGTCCAGCGGTTCTTGAGGTTTTTAAGGTTTTGACCATATATGGTAATGGTGGCCATCTTGGATGTTGCGCTGACCTAATTTTAACAAATAAATCTTAAAAGCATTCACCTAACGATCATCCATTTGAAGTTTGGTCAAAATTGGCCAAGCGGTTTCTGAGAAGTCGTTTGAAGCAAAAGTTAATGAGGGACAGACGGACGAAGAGTGATCCCAATATAGATCACCTTTGAGCCTTCGGCTCAGGTGATCTAATAAACCTCAAAACCCAGTTATAGATACTAAAACATGACTAGACCAGTAATTGGTCCGATTGTATTATCTAACAAGTTAGCTACTAGTAATGGTTTGCTTTAAATTTAGTGTAGCCATGTAATTTATAAAAGGGAAGCTCTATTTACTGGAATGAACGATATTTAAGTGGAAATCACATGTACACTAGTATTTTTTTGCGGGTTTGTAGCAGAAGATTTTTTCTCGACATTATTGCTTTCGTCTTTTTCTCGCTATAAGAACAAACTGTTACTAGATGGGGTTGTTAGTGTAACAAAAACATATGTCTCCCCCCATAACTTACGAACCAGCCTAGCTGAAAGTTGCGCTCTGCACGTCGTCTCGATATGGTAAACATTTGTGCCAAGTTATTTCAAAATCCCTCAAGAGATATGGAGCGAACATGAAATATAGTGCATATGACCTTCGACCTCTAAATGTGTCCTTGACCTTGAACAGACGTGGTTTGGATGTTGCGTACTACAAGTCGTTTCGATATGGTGAACATTTGTGCCAAGTTATTTCAAAATCCCTCAAACGGTTCAAGAGATATGGAGAGGACACTAAATATAGTGCATATGACCTTGAACAGACGTGGCTGGAAGTTGCGCTCTGCATGTTGTCTCGATATGGTGAAAATTGGTGCCA
This sequence comes from Cyrtodaria siliqua, assembly GCA_037043455.1. Classification (NCBI taxonomy): domain Eukaryota; kingdom Metazoa; phylum Mollusca; class Bivalvia; order Adapedonta; family Hiatellidae; genus Cyrtodaria; species Cyrtodaria siliqua. Next base: position 117,500 of record JAWPHD010007838.1, on the reverse strand, counting down.
AGTTATTTCAAAATCCCTTAAGCGGTTCAAGAGATATGGAGAGGACACGACTTGTGACGGACAGAGAGAAGACAGACAGACATCCAAGTTAAAAAACAAAATGTCTCTCCAGTATGGGGGAGACATAATTATCAATTTCATTAAAAGCTAAAATTTCATTCAAATTTGCGGAACATTAGGCGATTTGTAAATTGTTAGAAATTGTGTTTTTAATAAAACAGAATAGCCAAAACATGTAAAAACTTCAAATCCACATTGTAACGAACAAATTTATTTAATTATTTATGCGTGTCATCATTGTACATTGTAAGTTGAATACATTTTACATTACTGGTGTCATTTTGATCGCCATCCTGAAATCTGCTCAAAATTCTGTTTGTTTACATTTTTTGCACGTGACGTTTTTAAGTAAATATCCCTCCTTGGCAAGTTGGCGCTCCCATAGTAAACCATATAAAATGTACAATCTTGGTAAGGATTTCTATGGGGGAAAATACTAAATTAGATATACATGTGTACATGTGTTTATAAAAACATGGTTGCAATATAATCATGAATACTGCCGATATAAAAATGTAAACACACTATCAAAATATATAATCACACTATCAAAATATATAATAGTTCAAAACTCTTTATGAATATACAAAAACATCTAAATCAAAAATTTATCAAAAACAGTAAAATATATGATTAATATACATAAATTAATATACATCAATATATACTTTGATGGAAGCGTTTGATGCAATACTGTTACTTTCACCAGCACTATATCCTAGTTTATTACTTACAAGATAACAATATAAATATATAAACACACAGTACACTTATACACTACATCGCAGCACATCTTTCTGTGAAAAACATTTTGATGTTTCTATGGTAAAGGCCCTTACAAAGTACCCCCAAAATGCATTCCATTTGTGCTAATTGCTTTTTTTCCCCACTGCATCTGTTGCATTTTTGAAAGCACCAGTAAAAAAACTAAACTTCTAATTCATTTAAATGCGAGTAACTGAGTGTGTTTAAACCAATGCAGAATGGAAAAAATGTATCTCTGTTCATGTGCAGTGTCTATCGCAACACACCTCTCAAGTTTTGTAAAGATGATGCACATAGAACTTAATAATTTATTAAGAAATCATTTTCAAGATAAGATTTTGGTGACTTTGACCTTACTTAGAGATACATTTTATGTAAAATATACCATTTATTTGGATATGTATTATTTTCTATCTTACCATGAAACTCAGTGCATAAGGTTCGGTGTATAAATTATTAACCTTTAACCAGCTAAACACGACTATAATAGCCTTTGCGTCCATTGTCAACCCAGATCAGCCTACGGGTAAACTCGCAGGCTGATCAGGGTTTACAATGTCTGGCTGCTGATCAGTCATTTCCCCCAAAACACCCCTTTGTCACATAAATGGAATGTTCTTAATTCAAAGAAAACAGTCCATTATATATATGTAGCGGGTTAAAATTGTTCCTATTAGTACCTCATATATTCATCTACAATTAACTTTAGTATCACAGGATATTGAAATGTATTATAATTTAGAGTGACTCAACTTTGAACTACTGACATGAAAACTGGAAGTAACATTTAACCACCAACAACATGGTTCCGAACGTATTCTTTGTATAGTAGAGCTAATAAATGTATAATTTTATGTAGTTACTCAGAATGGTATGTAACCTATATATTCTTAAAGTGTCATCGAACTAAAGTCATGCTAGATTTGGCTTTCTAGCTGAACTAGTTAATATAATACTTCTTATGATGTCATAGAGCAAAATTTACATCAATTATTGTGACATAGTACAGCAATCTTAAGGTATTTATCAAGCCTTAAAATGAGTATCGTGATTTATTTATTCAATGTCAGTTAACCTTAAAGAGAGCCTCTCAGTGGTTTTGGGGAACAAGGCCATTTATATTTGGGGAACATGGGAACATTGTCTGTTTTTTTCAGGGAAAAGGGAACATGAGGTTTACGGGAAATTAAATTCTAACATCTAGGTTTAATATATAAAAAACTTCAAAACTTTCTCAAGAAGTTAACATTTCAAGCAGTGTTGTCTTAAGATGCAACTATAATTACTGTACAGGCCAAATGGTTTGTTAATTCATCAGAATGAATTCTGAGGAACATTTGCAAATATGTTTGGGGAACAAGGGAACATTTGAAATACTTTTAGGAAACAATGGAACATTGTAAAAATAATTTTTGGGAACAAAAAAATAACAGAAAAATATTTGGGGGGGGGGTGGGGAAACAAGGGAATAGTAATAGTGGATCTTATAGGAAACATGGATATTGCCTCTGATCAGTTTATTTGTTGATTGGAGTGTTTGTTTAATGACACATTTGTGGTCTGTCTGAATCTTAATTGATTAGATTAAAGACGACCATCTGAAATGGCACTTTATTGATTGCAAAATTAGCGAGTAATTGATAGGGACAGACAACAGAAAATATTACAAAAAGAGTAATTAGCAAAAGATTGATGTTTTTTTTTTTTTTTTAATTATTTCTTACGTTATAACACCTCTTGTACATGTACAGATAAAACACTTCTCTAATCATCGCAAACTGCAATCAAGTATTTCAAACAATTATGCTTTAATAAAAATGCTTAATCTCTTGAATTTATTATTCAAGAGATTAAGCACATTTGCAAATAATGATGAACAAATCATAAATGTTGACCAAAGCTATCTTTATATGGCATGTATGGTATGAGATATACAGCAACAATAACTATTCTTCTTTTTGTCTTACAAAATATGAATAAAATGCTTATTTGGTTAATTTATAAATGCTTTATTAAATCGTCGCGTAAAATATGAGGAAACTGTTTTAAACAATTACGATATGCATTTAGTGGATTTATTTGGTTTAAAGTAAAACTTTACGGCAATAGAAACATAGAGCTTTAAAATTGGAAAATTGTATGCAACTAATTCAAAATGTAATTTAAATCAAACCACGTGAAATTGGAAACTATTTTTAGATGCATACGTTCTGAATGACAGTTTCACATAATAAAATCACAATTTTTTATGACAGTCACTAATAATTCCACTGAAAGATAACATCTTAAACAAAAGTGTTACGTTATAGGTTGAACACCTCTTGTATAAAATGGGAAAAAAGCTTCATTATAATGACTGTTATTTTTAAAATGCCTTTAGAATCAAGTATACTATTGAAAAACAAAACAGGAGTGTAATGCGATTTTTATTAAGGTTTATATCAGAAAAAATGTATTTTTTAGGTATGCCGAGTGTTAAGATTTTGTCGATAACTCCCCCCACCCCTATTTAAGTGTCAACTCTCCCTCTAAAAAAAGTGAAATCCTCCTGGGTAAGCCCTCTGAAAATATCACATGTATGATCCCCTTGGAGGGCCTCCTTAAAGCTGCATGCACATATTACAAATGTATTGCCTATATTAAAATTATATTTTTAAACTACATGTATTCATCTATTTGTATGCCAAAATAGTAATGTTGTAAGTTTTATATAAACCAAGATTGCTTTACTTGTCATTTTAAAGGGAGACTGCAATCTTGAAGTAGTTATCAATTTGCTTTAAACTAATTAAATAATTATTAATGATTTGCAAATATGCAAGTTACGTTGAAAAACTAACCAGATGCCTGAGTTTTAAAACCTCAAGATTGACATATGTCCCTTTAAAATTGTTTACATATATATGCTTATAATTGTTATATATCACATTGCATGGTTAAACTAAAAATAACATTTATATACAGGTTTAATTACTTCTAAAACTATCATTCAGTAAAGCAGACTTGTGTTATTGCCAAAAAGAAAACCATAACATATAAATAACAAGAAGGTCAGAAAGGCACTGAATCTATCACCTTAGGACCTTTGCAAAGATGATACAAGAGCACCAAAGTGGCCCTGAATCACTCACCTGATGGTCTTTGCAAAGATGAAAAAATGAAGAACAAGCTTATGTAATTTCATAACAGAATTAGATCATGCAGTTGATGGCATGCCTCCATTCCCTCGCCCGCCTTGAAGCGTTTAGGTCATTAAATCTATATATGGTTATAGGGTGGGGATCTCAAGTTTCCTAATTATGACCCAGGGTTATGTCCCCAGAAGTGGGGAGAGACCCCAGGGCCGATGCTGGCTGGATAGTTGCATCTGTCTGTTGATGCTCAGTAAGTGTTTTCAGAGAAGAAAATCTTTTAAAGTTTATCCTTATACAATTCTATGAAAGAAATGTGAGCTCTGGGGGGAACAAATATGACCCCATGGTTTCGATTTGAACAAACTTGATAGAGAATCATAAGCTTATGGTACAAGTAAAATATTTGACCTCTAGCTCATGTAGTTTCAGAGCAATTCTATATATAACTCTTATATAAATGTATGACCACAAGACCGAGGCCAAATTTTACCCAGTGTCACCAGGGTAAAGGACCATAATCGTATGCTCCATGCAATATATGAGACCTCTACACCTTGTAATCTCAGAGAAGATTTTTAAAATCTTCTTTATACAAGTCTATGTAACATCTGTGACTCCTGGGGCGGGGTCAGATTTGTCTCCAGCGTCCCTATTTAAACAAACTTGGTAGAGGACCATCAGCTAATGCTGCATGAAATATATGAGAGAAAACATTTTTTAAGTTTTTCCTTATGCAAGTCTATGTAAAACATGTGACCCCTGGGGCGGTGCTAAATTTGACATCAGGTTGACCATCTGAACAAACTTGGTAAAAGACCATAAGCTTATAGTAAATGAAAAATATTAAACCTCTGGCTCTTGTAGTTTTAGAGAAGATTTTAAAGTGTTTTCCTATATAAGTCTATGTAAAACTGTGACACCAGGAGCAGGGTCAAATTTGAACAAAATTGCTAGAGGACAATAAGCTGATGCTACATGTAATACATGAGAGCTCTGTGCCTTGTGTTTTTAAAAAAAAATTCATATATAATTTCTATGAAAAACATGCAAAATCTCCATATACAAACTTTGGGGCAGCATGGCCATTTTTAAACAAAATTGATAGGCAATCATTTTAAAAGAAAAACTATTGAAATCTGTCCAGTGGTTATTTTTTTAAGGTTTTGACCGTTTATGGTAACAGTGGCCATTTTGGATGTTGCGCAGACCCAATTTTAACAAATCTGAAGAGCATTCATCTGGGAATCATCCATGTGAAGTTTGGTCAAAATTTGCCAGGAGTTTTCTGAGGAGAAGTCGTTTGAAGCCGTGTCTAACAACTGACAGATGAAGAGTGATCTTCAATAGAAGACCTTGAGCCTTTGGCTCAGGTGATCTAAAAATGCTATTATAAACTTCTTTTATGTTTCTAAATTTATTATATGACATAATTTACAAGTTAAGTATAATCATATGCATACAGCAATTGCATTTTTTTTTAGAACAAATACACATACTATATTGATTCTATTGCAATTTCATGAAAAACAGCCTAATCTTGAAATCCTTTTGTAGAGATTGCATATATTTTTTGATTTGACATTCATTTTATTTCAGATGATGTTATTACTTATGTCACTGTAACAATCATATCTTAGTCTAACTACAAAATTGTACAAACATAAAACTTTTTAAATAGATCTGTAGCAAGACTTACTATGTAATACAAATCAATCTCCATATTTTGCCATACACACTCATGAGCACACGTAAAATTTAGAATTTGTACAGACCTCAAGAATATATAACATACGAGACAAGTGTGGCGGCAAAAGCAAACATGCAACAAACCAAAATAATATTTACATTAAATTGTTTTTTATGGAGCAAATACAACAAAAAAGGTCATAGGCCCAAAAAGGAATTTATTTTTCAGGCCCACCCTACATATACACCACACAAAAAATACAGGCCGACCGGGATTACAGCCTTCCCACCTGAACTTTAATGAGTTGCACATTGTTTTTTTCTGCCACAACTCATGTGGCACATCACAAACCACACAGGCTTCATATGATGACAGTTATTAATTAGCATGACAAAACATTAGACAATGAATATAACTCACACATTTGGAGAAATCTTACTTTTATAGTATCGATAGAACCAATGGCTGCTCCCTGAATGGATGTTTTGTATGAATATAGGTGTATCAAGTTAAAGAGAAAATGTACAACAAAAACAAACTTACGTAGGTCTATGTGTTATTATATGGTATGAGTGATTTTATTAGACAAAGTTCAAAAGCAATAACATACTGTTGCCATCTTTCATTGTTCCAAGTTCCATTCAAATACTATGTTTAATAGTTTTCAAGTTACATTTCAGACAAGATACATGTATGTCTGATTAAACACGTAATATCAAAATAAATTTAGTGTACAAGGGATAATTCTGCTAAAGTTAGAGATATGGTTAGTGCGATTTACACTTCCTCACCAAGCCCTCTAATATTGTGTCAAGTTTCACTCCAATCTCATTAGAACTTTTCAAGTCATGCTCTGGACAATTAAAAGTAACAAATTACAAACGGAATAACTCTAATTTGAATGGATAGAATTGTGGTGTCTCGCTCTGCACTTTCTCTCGTTGCCCTGTTCCACTGGGTCAAGTTTCACTCCAATCCCATTAGTAGTTACAAGAATTAAGTTGAAAATTACAACGGAAAATAACTCTTAAATTGAATGAATATAGTTATGCTTCCTGAGCTCTGTACTTTCTCTCTCACTGTTTCAATATATTCATGTGTTCAGTAGTGTTTAAGTTATGGTTGCCGATATGAAAGATGGACAAAAGTATGGAAAAATGGAAGGGCAGGAGGACAAAGCAGCAACTATATGAATATGAAAATGGAGTATCTACAACATAATTTACAGCATCCCTGTAGTTCTGCAGGTTAAAGGTTCTAGGCCTATTCTGCATATTTAGGGTAAGCCTGGAATGTTTATGCTGGCAGAAGATTACCTTTTTATGTTGATACACCATAAAACCCAATTCAGCCATGTTAAAACCTTTATTAATGTATATAACATATTTAATAAATTTTAGTACATAACAAACATTTAACATTATTTAAACAGTACATATTTAATATGCATTGGTTTTAAATAGAGATATCAGTGCTAATAAACATGAACTTTGAACTAGTAAGAATAACTTGTACAGAGGTCAACACACAAAAAATGTCACCAGTGACAAATGACCATGAAAAGTTTTCTTAAGGAATTACTACATTATTAATACATCTTCTAATCCTGATAAAAATGTGTGTACCTACTTAGATGCAATTCTTCAGTACTTTCCAAGTCAAGGCTGAAACACAAGTTTTACTCATCTGAATTTGACCTCCAACTGTGATCTTGACCTTTGAGGTATGGACCTGATTTTGTCAGATACATGTGACCTACATGTAGTATTAATGTGTAGTATTCATCTAATAATGTCTATGCAGGAAATTTGAAATTTCATATAGCATAAGTTGTGCTTCTTAACATTAATGTTGACCAAATAGTTCACATTCTATTGTAACTCTGGAATCCTGGTGGCAACATTAATGTTGACCAAATAGTCCACATTCTATTGTAACTCTGGAATCCTGGTGGCAACATTAATGTTGACCAAATAGTCCACATTCTATTGTAACTCTGGAATCCTGGTGGCAACATTAATGTTGACCAAATAGTCCACATTCTATTGTAACTCTGGAATCCTGGTGGCAAAAGGGCGGAGGGACCATAAAAGTTAGAATTACACAAACACACACACACTGTTGACCGAAAGTTCCATAAAGTAGGTCAAGGTCAGTCATTGTGACCTACTTTTAATACTGAAGTGTAATACACATCAAATTGTTTCTATACAGGAAGTGTAGACTTTTGTTAAATTGTGACCTAAAATTAATAATTATATTGATTTCGTTGCTGTGGTAATGGTATTTTGTAAGGGAAATGCAATAACATAACTTCAAATATTAAGCACTGATGCATAGCAGAATAAGTTCATTAAGTAGTTCAAGGTCAGTCATAGGCTTTGCAGCCCTTGTCAAAGAGTTTCTAAGTAGGAAGTTTATAGGTTGTTTAAACAGTCTAATTGTCTCATACATTTTATGTTGGTTTTGTTGAGCTATACTAGATATTTAAGGAAGACTAGTGATTATACTATCCAGGATGCAATTGTTCATTACTTTAGTGCATAAACTTAGCAAGAAACTGAGCTTTATGCAAAAACTTACTAGATGATGCAGATAACATGCATGTGGTGACCATAGCTCTTTCTTTAAAACAGGCTAGCTAAAGTTATAGTAAATAATGTCAAAAGTTTTTTAATTTAACTATTTATGTCATGTAACCAAATTCACAAAAGCATGAAATGTTATATGTCAAGGTCTTCTACATTTAGAGGTCCTCATCGATATACATGTACATCTACATCTAAAGTTTGATCACTTTAGGACTAACAGTGTCGGAAAAACGAGCTCAGTATATATGTAAATCAAATTTGGATATTAAATTGACCCTAACATTTTGAGTCATTATCATTTTAAAGGTGTTGATGCACTATTTTCAAACACAGTTTATTTTAAAGGGCTCTGAAAAACATGAAAAAAGCTGAAAGAATTATCAAAATGCCATAAAAAGTAAAGGAGATATGACCTATTGAAAATGTGCAAAGAAACATAAATGGAGGCGGCCATCTTTGAACGATGATGTCATCATGCATTTTTGCCATATATGGCATATTGATAAAATGTCTTTTAAAGCAAAGAAAATCACTGCAAATGAAAAATAATACTAAAATGTATACATTTGACATCTGTATATTTATTTTTAATCAATTTGCAGTGGTTTTCTTTGCTTTAAAATACATTTTGTCAATATGCCATATATGGTAAAACGGCGCGATGACGTCATCGTTCAAAGATGGCCGCCTCCATTTATGTTTCTTTGCACATTTTCAATAGGTCATATCTCCTTTACTTTTTATGGCATTTTGAAAATTCTTTCAGCTTTTTCCAAGTTTTTCAAAGTCCTTTTAAATGAATCCTGTTCGAAAATAGTGCATCAACCCCTTTAAGTTTAATATGCAAGTTATGATTATTAATTTGTACATGTATCTACTTATATCAACTTTATATCTTGGTCAACTTGTCAACCCTGGACAAGCAAACTACTAATACACATGTATATTCCTTCTGAAAATGTGCTGAACAATGAATAGGCGTGTATCACAGTCCGCTGTTCCTTTTAACTGAAGATGACAATTTACACAATTTTATTCATTTAAATATACATATGGCATTCTTAAAACATGCCAAATATTACTTTAAGAAGCATTTCATCTATTCATGCATCTTTGGTAGAAAGGAAAATAAACCTCGTTATTACTGATACACCACTGGAAATACATGTTTACTTCGACGTAAATATTTTTGAAATTGATTACATTTCACTTGAGTAGCATTTTACTGCTATCTATGTAGATAATTTATGTATTTTCAAATATTATTCAATTTCAAATGTATTATCGCATACATGCTTCATTGATAAAAGAAGCAGGAGACAAAATCTATTTTGACAATGTTCAGGTCTTAGTAAAAAACCTTAATTTCAAGTGTATGATTATGATAAAGGTATAATTAAAAAAAGTTTGTTTTTACAGCAAGCAATTCAAAATTCTATTTTTTATTCAATAGCTTGTTTCATGTTTGTCAAAAAATATTATCATGAATTTATTTCCTTCAGACGTTTTTTGTATGGGAGGATAGGAAAACCTTTGTGGACAGGTAATATGATGAAAAACTACCCTCGACCTTTCTGTGTCTTATTAAGAGCCTTATCAAATGAGAAGGATTATTTTTTATTAGCATTTTGGTCCTCTTCATCGCTCTCTGGAAGTGGCTCGGCCTGCTTCGTGAAGTCGACCATCGAATATTCTGTCATGTCGTCTAGACCATGGATCACAAGTTTGCCTGGTTCCTTTGGATCTTCTTTGAAAGCAATGTCTAGATAAATCAGTCCGTCATGGTTTTTGTTTATCTGAAGAAAAAACAATTAGATATGCTCATTTATCATGTATTCATGCATAGTAAAGAATATACCATATCCAAATCATATAGCGCACCTTTACTGCAATGCTACCCTTAAGTCTCACATAAATTAACTGCAAAGTTAAACATGAGACCCTGCCACTCTACTGGCATAAAGTGGTTACTTAACGTTGCAATGGAGGTATCTTAGATCACGGTTGGCAACGAAAACCACGAATCCGAAAGGACATTATCCAAGAAATGTTGCTGTCCAGCTTCATTGACATATCCAAAACTAGTTTAAGAGGAGTTGTCAAGTTCCATTCAACTTACCATAGGCCGCTTCATTATTTTTTGAGAAATGAGGCAAATCCAGTCATGTTGTTACGGTTATAAAATCGCTTTTATTGCCTATGCTTAACTATTTATTCATATCGCTTCCGAATCCCAATGATAGCATTATAAAACAAATAAATACAATACTATACAAGTTTTTATGGGAAGGACCAGCAAAAATTAAAACACACTGTACTTGTAAAAGATTACATTGAAGGAGGGCTAAAAATGACCAACTTAAGAGCTTTTATGTATGTCAGGTCTAAAAGCAACATGGTTAAGAAGTTGGATAATAACAGGTGCTAAATGGACACATATTATTGAGACTACACTCAACTTAAAAGATGTAATAAGTTTTGGAAATAATTATACAAAATCAATAATGGACAAGTTAAGTAATCCATTTTGGGTCGATGTTTTACAATCATATGCACACATTAATGAGAAAAACCAACCACATTCTACAGACCAATTTCTTGCAAGTCCAATTTTTATAATGATTATCTCAAGATTAGAGCAAAACCCATATTTTATAAATCACGGTATAACAAGGGTATTTTTCTAATAAATGATTTGCTTAAAGAAAATGGAAAGTTTTACTCAGAATTAGAGTTCAATGAAATGTTTAATATTAAAACTAATTTTATTCAATACAATGGAGTTCTTTCATCAATCAAAATGTATGCTGATAAACAAAATATTACACATTGTTACATAAAAAGTTACAAAACCTATTGCTTACATCTAAGATATCAATCCTTATCAAAAATACCAAAGGTTCCAAAGATCTCTACAACATACTAAACAACAAGAGGTCAATGACATTGAAGCTCTACTGATTGATTTTGATTTCAGGAAGTAGTCGCTACAGACTTGTTTTTTGAAAAATTATTTTTAGCCGTGGCGGCCATCTTGAATTTCCGGCCGACCTGAAATTTTGCTAGGATCAATTAGACATCAAGAGCAACATTCCTGTGAAGTTTCATGAAAATCCGTCAAGTAGTTTCACAGGAATAGTCGCTACAAGTTTTCATTATATAACTCTATGTAAACAAAGATGGCCGCTGACAGCCATGTTTAACGTCGAATCAAAATAATGTTTGACTCTGATAACCATCATGTCATGCTGATCATTTTACAAAAAGTCTCATATCAATATCACTTATAGTTTTCAAGACGTAGTCGCTACAAACTTCTTTTTTAAAAAATCTAATTTTAGCTATGGCGGCCATCTTGAATTTCTGGCCGATCTGAAATTTTGCTAGGATCAATTAAACATTAAGAGCAACATTCCTGTAAAGTTTCATGAAAATCTGCCAAGTAGTTTCAAAGGATTAGTCGCTACAAGTTTTTACTATATAACTCTATGTAAACAAAGATGGCTGCTGGCAGCCATGTTTAACATTGAATCAAAACAATTTTTGACAAGGACCAACATCATGTCATGCTGATCATTTCACAAAAAGTCCAATATCAATATCACTTATAGTCTTCAAGTAGTAGTCGCTACAAACTTGTATTTTGAAAATCTATTTTTAGCCATGGCAGCCATCTTGAATTTCCGGGCGACCTGAAATTTTGCTAGGATCAATAAGACATCAAGAGCAACATTCCTGTGAAGTTTCATGAAAATCCATCAAGTAGTTTCAGAGGAGTAGTCGCTACAAGTTTTCATCATATAACTCTATGTAAACAAAGATGGCCACTGGCAGCCATGTTTAACGTCGAATCAAAATAATGTTTGACTCTGATAACCATCATGTCATGCTGATCATTTTACAAAAAGTCCCATATCAATATCACTTATAGTTTTCAAGACGTAGTCACTACAAACTTCTTTTTTAAAAATCTATTTTTAGCTGTGGCGGCCATCTTGAATTTCTGGCCGATCTGAAATTTTGCTAGGATCAATTAGACATTAAGAGCAACATTCCTGTAAAGTTTCATGAAAATCTGTCAAGTAGTTTCAAAGGAGTAGTCGCTACAAGTTTTTACTATATAACTGTATGTAAACAAAGATGGCCGCTGGCAGCCATGTTTAACGTTGAATCAAAACGATTTTTGACAAGGACCAACATCATGTCATGCTGATCATTTTAGAAAAAGTCCCATATCAATATCACTTATAGTTTTCAAGACGTAGTCGCTACAAACTTGTATTTTGAAAATTTATTTTTAGCCGTGGTGGCCATCTTGAATTTCCGGCCGACCTGAAATTTTGCTAGGATCAATTAGACATCAAGAGCAACATTTCTGTGAAGTTTCATGAAAATCTGTCCAGTAGTTTCAGAGGAGTAGTCGCTACAAGTTTTCATTATATAACTCTATGTAAACAAAGATGGCTGCTGGCAGCCATGTTTAACGTTGAATCAAAATGATTTTCGACAAGGACTAACATCATGTCATGCTGATCATTTTAGAAAAAATCCCATATCAATATCACTTATAGTTTTCATGAAGAAGTCGCTACAAACTTGTTTTTTAAAAACCTATTTTTAGATCTGGCGGCCATCTTGGATTTCACATCAACATGAATTTTTGCTAGGATCAACTAGACTTCATGGGCAACATTTCTGTAAAGTTTCATGAAAATCCATTCAGTAGTTTCAGAGGAGAAGTCGCTACAAAAAAAAGTTTACGGACAGACGGACGCCGCACCACGGCATAAGCTCTGCTGATCTCTGATCAGTAATGAAGAAAAACCCACATTAAACTATAAATGGGAGCAAATTTACGAGATAGATGATAAGACATGGAAAGATATTTACATGTCTCCATTTAAATATAATCTTAGTACAACACATGATGGTTTTAAGTAAGAATCAAACACAGAATATTGCCAACAAATAAATATTTGTTTACCATTAAAGCCATTGATAGCCCTCTTTGTAATTTCTGTCACCAACAAGAAAGTATTACACATATGCTTTGGTCATGCCCAGAAACTCAAACGTTTCTTAACGAAATTAAGACTGGGTTGTTAACAAAATATATACAAATTACATTCATAGAAGAACTATTTATTTTCCATATAGGAAATATGCTATCATCAATCGATTTGTACATTATTATCGAGTTAAAGTATCATATTTGTTCATCAAAATGTCTTAATAAATTGCTATCGGTCACTTCTATGAAGAATAGACTTAAAAATTCATACAAAGCACTGAAGTATAAAGCTGTTAAAAATAATTACATAGAAAAATGAAAAACGAAAACTGGACGACTTACATGACTTATAAAGAAGCCTTAGATGCTTAACTCATAAATACATACATAATTTTTTGCCAAGAAACTGATAATTGATAATATAAATTAACTAAAAGTGACTAGGACTGAGAAGATTATTATATAATTCCTTTAGAGAGAGAATGTTTGCAGCCAGTATTTGGTTACCCATATTTTAAACAAGAGATCAATGACCTTGAAGCTCTACTGATAGTTTTTCATGAAGAAGTCGCTACAAACTTTTTTTAAAAAATCTATTTTTAAATTTGGTGGCCATCTTGGATTTCACATCAACATGAATTTTTGCTAGGATCAACTAGACTTCATGGGCAACATTTCTGTAAAGTTTCATGAAAATCATGAAAAAGTTTATGGACGGACAGACAAAGTTTCATGAAAATCATGAAAAAGTTTATGGACGGACAGACGGATGGACTTACGACGGACACCGCACCACGGCATAAGCTCTGCTGATCTCTGATCAGTAGAGCTAAAAAGAAATTTTTAACAGTAATTTAAACCAAATTTCACCCAATAATGACGATTGATATAAGCTAAATACCGATATATATTATTTTGGTTCTTTGAAAAAAAAGGCACTTTCATTGTTTCTTTGATATCATATCTTTGTATATAATATTTGTTTTTAAGAAATGAAAAAACCTGAATGGGAATGTGTGTTGTGAACTTAACATAATATGTATATTTTGTAAAATATGTGGTGGGACGGTCCTCCCCGACCCACAACACACTCATTTACGGGGAGATTAAATGGGTTTTGCCCTTTTTTGGCAACTGAAAAAAATAAATAGATACAAGTAACAGTTTTTATGACAATAAGCAAAAGGCAAAATCACTCATGTGAATGACACAAAAAATTGCGTTTAACAGTATCAATCTTTTAGGTACTATTTATAAGAATATAAATCTCACGTTTAGTGATATGAAGAAAGATCAGCTATGTGAATTGTGTGAATGACAAAAATATTCTTTTAATGCACTAATAAAGTTACTGGAAAACTTGGTTTGATATAGATATGAGGAAAGATAAGTCATACGATTTTTCCCTTATATAATTCTTTGTTAATTTGGAAGTCAAGCTATTGGTTAACTTGGAAGCTATATAAATAAAGCTATTGGATCATCGTATAAAAATGACAACTCCACTAAAACTACTTTCAATATTTGAAAGCAACTGGATGAGTGGTGTTCTTTTGAATTAATTTAAAGAAACAGTTTATTAGTTCGAACACATTTTTCATGACCTTTAATATCCAATGCAACCCGGAATTTGGTGCGTAACACATCTTTGATGATACATATACATACTTATTTTCTCATCGTTAAAACAGTCCAAGATCTTACTGAAACAAATCTAACCAAATTTTGTGAAAACCAGAAGCTGTGTCCGTAAGTTATCACATTCACAAGCTGAAATTTGCTTATTTTTCAATAAATTATCAAGGGCAATGTTTTTGCATGCATGTGTCAATTTTGCCTTATCTGAAGTCATACTGGAAAATTATTTGCCTTTTTGGCTAACCGAACTATAACTGATACTTGGCCGCAATGTTCCTTGGTTAAGGCCTTTATTAATTTGTGTTTTTCACAGCCTCCCATGGAAATGACAGAAATGAAAACTGTAAGTGAAACAAGTGTCTTTAAAATGCATGAAACGATCAAATGTGACTTAGATGTTGTCAATATAAACTGGGAGATGAAGTTTAGTATATATATATATAAAAAATAGGTTTCGAGAGGTGAAGACACAACAATTTTCACTATGAAAAATTAAAATAAAATTTGGGATACAACTTTGTAAAATTGTGTCATAGAATTTTTTTTTTTTTTAAATATGACTAGCATTTTTAATTTAAACATGCAAAATGTTTGCAAGGACTAAATTGTAATACAAAAATTTCCATCCAATTAGACGTAAAATATGCTTCCTTTATAAATATATGTCAACTAAAAATTAGACTAAAAAAGGAATAAAACATTACCTTAGGTCGCTGTTGAGCGACAGATGCTTCTGGATTCTCATATAGATTTTCTTCATGGGCACCATTTATGGCTGCGGGTGGTGCATTCTCATAAATATCACCAACTGAAGTTAATTTCAAACACAGATTAAACCAAGCGTATAACAATTGCATTTAAAGGGTTACATCAGACTTGGTCAAGACTTTGGAATTGTTTAAATACATTAAAACATTATTTATGTATTAAAATTTATACAAATAAACTAAATGAGCTCTAAACCACCGAAGAAATTGAACTGAACATGTGAAACAAGAAATCTGTCAAACCAATGGATGCTCCTCGAATAAAGGTATAATGTGAAATACAATCGGATGACAATTGTAGGAGGAGAAGAGCCGACAATTTTATATTTTTTAAAAAAAATCCTAAGTCCCATAACTCCACCAATTTTTGTTTTTAACCTGATAATATGCACTACTAGACATAATATTGACTCTTCCTACCATTTAATTAGTTTCCTGAAAATCAGACAAAAAATGTAGGCAGAGTTGAGCAGAAATGATTTACATTTGAAAAACTTCGAAGTCCCATAACTCCGCCAAAAATCATTCAACTAGAACATCCTGACAATATGTGCTACTAGACATCATATTTTCTTTTGATTGTTTTAGTTCACCTGAGCCAAAGGCTCAAAGGTTAGCTATTGGGATCACTCTTGTTCATCGTCCGGCATTAACTTTTGCTTCAAACAACTTCTCAGAAATGGCCAAATTTCACATGAATGATACTGAGGTCAATGCCATCAAAGTTGTACAAATAAGATCAATGCAACATCCAAGATGGCCGCAGTTACCATATATGGTCAAAACCTTCTCGAGAACCAGTGAACAGATTTCGACAGGTTTTCTTAATAATGATCGCCAACCCCATAGACTACAAAAGTTGTACAAATGAAGTCCCTGGGTTCATAAATGGCTAAATTAAGCATCAACAACGTGTGATGTAGAGGAACATAAGGTAATAAGTTGTTATGTGTACATGAAGTTTGGGAACAATCCATTCGAAAAATTTTGAGAAAAAAATGTGTTAACAGGACAACATGCAATATTAGAGAGGAAAATTCTAAGTCAAACAAAGGTTCATAAATCTGCAATAAATTAGGCAATCAATGATAGGTGATATAGAGGGACATAAGGCCATCAGTTGTTATGTGTATATTAAGTTTGGGAACAATCAATTCAAACATTTTTGAGAAAAAATGTGTTAACAGGTCATTATACAATATTCAGGGATGAGAATGAGAAACGTCATTTTCAGAGGAAAATAGCCGGGGTCCAGGTGTGCAGGGCGGAGCCCTGCTTAAGCCCCCCTGAAGCCGGAGCATTTTTAGCATTACAAACCTGCTAGATTGCACTAAAGTGTGCTTTAAAACAGTTCTGAAGTAAATAAGAATACTTACATGTATAGACTGTACTTGAGACAATCCAAGTTAATATGTCAAATAGTAAAAACAAATCACAAAGTTCATCTGAAGTTCAAACAGTAGGATTTTCATTTCAAAGTCTCCTTTGGCACTCAGTCTTTAGCAATGTTTTTAGTCAATGCAGTTATGTACAAAAAAGGCATAGAACAGTCATCAAAGTTCACACATCTGTCTTGTCATGACCATTTGCCTAAATGTACTACTGACATGTGTGTACACCATGTATTGTGTGTCTATTGACAAAGCTTTCTTTTCTTTGCCAATGTCTCTGTTTTATTTTGCAAGTAATTTCTAGCATTTTTGTTTTCAAAATATTGACAAGCTTTGAAGTAAACAAACTACCTTCATTTCTTCTTTTTTTTTCCAGATGTTTTTTTTTAAGCATAGCGGTGCAGTTTAGGCACCGCGAAACTATAGCGACTCCCCAGTCAGAACAGGTGCTCTGACAGTGTATTACGTGCGGTGAAAGAACAGATTTTGCATCCTTACCCACCCCCCCTTAATATTTTCTCACCGGATTTAGACGTTTCAGAAAATTGACCCCTGGGGCTATAAAATTCGCGGATCCGAGGAAAATTCTCATTCCTGAATATTAGAATGGAAAATTCTAAGTCAAACAAAGCGCCATAATTCTGTAAGAAATTAGGCAATCAATGATGGGTGATGTAGAGGGACATAAGGTTATCATTTTCTACGTGTTCATGAAGTTTGGGAACAATCAATTCAAAAACATTTGAGAAAAATATGTTAACAGGTCATTTTACAATATTAGAGTGGAAAATTCTAAGTCAAACAAAGGGCCATAATTCTATAATAAATTAGGCAATCAATGATGGGTGAAGTAGAGGTACATAAGGTCATCAGTTGTTATGAGTATATGAAGGAACAACCCATACCAAAGTGTTAGAAATAGACTAAGCACAAAAAGGGGAGTAACTTTGTCAAAATAGGTTTCAAAGTTATGTGACTTGTTACCTATTTATACTGAATACAGGTGTGAAGTTTCATTGAATTTTGTCTTGCAGTTTTTTAGATATGAGCTTTAGGAAAAAAAGGTTAACTAAAGGTAACGGTAATGCCGTCGCTGGGGCGAGTAGAATAGCTGGCCTTTTCTTCGCCTTCCGTTGTCATTATCCCTTCCCCTTGGCTAGGATAACTAGACGGATCATACCTTCTTTTTTTTTGAAGCATACAACAAAGTATAAATACCTGTTTTGTTTTCTTTCCTTCCTTTCTTTCCTTTCTTTTGATCTGAAAATGTTGTAGGTCCCGTTTTTAATGCTGTATCATGTATTTAATGGTAGTTACAAACTTTCATAGGTTGTCCCTTGAGCAAAAAAGGTCAGACTGTCCACCACGGACACTTGCAATTTTTTGGTCTCATTGGAACAATGAAAATTTCGAGCCTTACTTTGACTGTATGACCGCAATGTGTTTGAATCGAGAGAGGAAATAATAATGTAGAGGCTTTCTTTTTTTCAACAATGAATGCAACATGTCTGTTGATTTTACCAATATAAATACACAATTTTGGTATTCATCAAATGCTAAAAGTCCTGTAATCTTGGTTTTTGAAGCATTCTATAGGAACAAATGCACTTTCAGTTTTGTATGATTGACTGTTTGTCCATGTGGCACCAGTATAGATTCTCTGTCAAATATATTTGGGATATCTCCCCAAAACAGGAAACTGTACTATATCCTCTGACCATAGAATTGATATGGGTAATCACTCAAATGAACCACTTTACCTGGGGCAAAAGTGACTGTTCAGTTGGTAAATATGCCAGGTTAGAGACAAGTTAGGCTATTTGTGTGGTGCAATGTTTTGTATTTTACTTTCAAATTTATGGCAAGTGACGGGTAATTTCAAAAGAAAATGTGTACAAAGATTGCAGCGGCTTGAGAAAGTACACATTTTGACATACTGTAATGTAGTCGAATTTCTTGCAATGTGAAGTAATAAATGGTTTGGTTTTTAACCCAATGGTATGAATATAATCCAGTTAGATAACATAAATAAATGCAATGCAATTAATCTGAGAACATGGAACTACAAGCTAATATCCGCAAAAGCCTATTGCATAGTT
Organism: Cyrtodaria siliqua; assembly: GCA_037043455.1. NCBI lineage: Eukaryota > Metazoa > Mollusca > Bivalvia > Adapedonta > Hiatellidae > Cyrtodaria > Cyrtodaria siliqua. Next base: position 98,357 of record JAWPHD010007838.1, on the reverse strand, counting down.
TCAAAATAAAATTTAATCAAAATCAATATGGTAAATTTTACCTTTAACAGGTTTCTTGCCTTTATCTTTGGCATTTGTTTTAGCCGTTTTATCTCCTGAAACATTGAAACAAAATAAGTATTTTTTTCAGTTATTTTACTTAAATAAAGAAATGTGTCTGAAGACAAAGATGCTCTCACAATGCCCTAAAAATGTGCTGGTCTTGAAATGAAATGTAATCACCAAGTAAAAGTTCAAAACAATCCACTGAAAAACAAGTGGCCAATTGCGTTTAAGATGTCAATAAGTTTTTTTATGATTTTTTTTATCTCACTGATAAACATCTTTTAACCAATTTGGTTGAAAACAAGTGAAAGGGGAATGGGGTGTCAGATATTTCAGATTTTCAAAACCTTTTCTGAGCCTTTATTGAAATTAACATTCTGAAAAAGTTTGGTAAAGAAATGTGTCTGAAGACAAAGATGCCCTCACAATGCCCTAAAAATGTGCCGGTCTTCAAATGAAATGTAATCACCAAGTAAAAGTTCAAAACAATCCAGTGAAAAACAAGAGGCCCAAGAGGGTCTGTATCGCTTGCGTTTAAGGCGTCAATAAGTTTTTTTTATGATTTTTTTTACCTCACTAATAAACATCTTCTAACCAATTTGGGTGAAATCAAGTGAAAGGGGAATGGGGTGTCAACGTGAATTTTTGCTAGGATCAACTAGACATCATTGGCAACATTCCTGTAAATTTTCATGAAAATCCATCCAGTAGTTTCAGAGGAATAGTCACCGCAAAACAAAGTTTACGGACGGACATTCTTACAAATCAGTAGTCATGTGGCTACCCCTTTGTAGACTCTTTTGTTCTTCTAGCCACGCAAAAGAACATAACAGAAACGAAATGAATAGCATCTATTGATCTCTATTGTTCTCCTAGCCACCTAAGTATTGATTCGTAAGCTCGGAAGGACGGACAGAAGATGGACACCGCACCATGGACAAAGCTCCGCTGATCTTTGATCAGTAGAGCTAAAAATGTTACGGGACGAGACTGGACAAAAGTGACGTGACGGGACAAAAAGGAGATGCGACAGGACATTACGGACAAAGTGGACAAAAGTGACGTGACGGGACAAAAAGGAGATGCGACAGGACATTACGGACAAAGTGATTCCAATATAGCCCCACTTCACTTTGTGTATTCACAGCTCTGTATTCAGACATAAGCCCATTAGATGTTATGTGTATATGAAGTTTGGGAACAACCCATTCAAAACTGTTAGAGGAATACAAGTAATAACAAGAGGTCAATGACCTTGAAGCTCTACTGATTGATTTTGTTTTCAGGAAGAAGTCGCTACAAACTTGTTTTTTGAAAATCTATTTTTAGCAGTGGCGGCCATCTTGAATTTCCGGCCGACCTGAAATTTTGCTAGGATCAATTAGACATTAAGAGCAACATTCCTGTGAAGTTTCATGAAAATCCGTCAAGTAGTTTCAGAGGAGTAGTCGCTACAAGTTTTCATTATATAACTCTATGTAAACAAAGATGGCCGCTGACAGCCATGTTTAACATTGAATCAAAATAATGTTCGACTCAGATAACCATCATGTCATGCTGATAATTTTAGAAAAAGTCCCATATCAATATCACTTATAGTTTTCAAGAAGTAGTTGCTACAAACTTATTTTTTTTAAATCTATTTTTAGCTGTGGTGGCCATCTTGAATTTCTGGCCGATCTGAAATTTTGCTAGGATCAATTAGACATCAAGAGCAACATTCCTGTGAAGTTTCATGAAAATCCGTCAAGTAGTTTCAGACGAGTAGTCGCTACAAGTTTTCAATATATAACTCTATGTAAACAAAGATGGCCACTGGCAGCCATGTTTAACGTCGAATCAAAATAATGTTCGACTCGGATAACCATCATGTCATGCTGATCATTTTAGAAAAAGTCCCATATCAATATCTCTTATAGTTTTCAAGAAGAAGTCGCTACAAACTTATTTTTTAAAAATCTATTTTTAGCCGTGGCGGCCATCTTGAATTTCCGGCCGACCTGAAATTTTGCTAGGATCAATTAGACATCAAGAGCAACATTCCTATGAAGTTTCATGAAAATCCATCAAGTAGTTTCAGAGGAGTAGTCGCTACAAGTTTTCATCATATAACTCTATGTAAACAAAGATGGCCGCTGGCAGCCATGTTTAACGTCGAATCAAAACGATTTTCGACAAGGACCAACATCATGTCATCCTGATCATTTTAGAAAAAGTCCCATATCAATATCTCTTATAGTTTTCAAGAAGTAGTCGCTACAAACTTATTTTTTAAAAATCTATTTTTAGCCGTGGCGGCCATCTTGAATTTCCGGCCGACCTGAAATTTTGCTAGGATCAATTAGACATCAAGAGCAACATTCCTGTGAAGTTTCATGAAAATCCGTCAAGTAGTTTCAGAGGAGTAGTCGCTACAAATTTTTATTATATAACTCTATGTAAACAAAGATGGCCGCTGGCAGCCATGTTTAACGTCGAATCAAAATGATTTTCGACAAGGACCAACATCATGTCATGCTGATCATTTTAGAAAAAGTCCCATAGCAATATCCCTTAGAGTTTTCAAGAAGTAGTCGCTACAAACTTGTTTTTTAAAAACCTATTTTTAGATTTGGCGGCCATCTTGGATTTCACATCTACATGAATTTTTGCTAGGATCAACTAGACTTCATGGGCAACATTTCTGTAAAGTTTCATGAAAATCCATTCAGTAGTTTCAGAGGAGTAGTCGCTACAATAAAAAAGTTAACGGACGGACAGACGGACGGACGACGGAGACACCGCACCACGGCATAAGCTCTGCTGATCTCTGATCAGTAGAGCTAAAAATGTGTTTCGGGACAAAAATGTGGTACGAGATGCAACAGGACAAAAATGTGTAACAGGCGGTAAAGGCAGTGTGATTTATATATAGCCCCCATGCAACTTTGTGAAAGCAGGGGTATAATAATTTCCAGAAAAACAAGAAATGTCACGGTAAGTGACAAATGCCTCCAGAAAGTTTTTTTGCCCTTTGACCTCCAAGTGTGACCTTGACCTGCGAGGTACGGATCTGATTTTTGCAAATATTTTTGTGAAGTTCCATGGTATTCTCTTCCGAACTTTCAAAGTTATGGCTGAAACATGAACTGGACAAACAAATAAATGGACAGACTGCGCAATTACTATATGCCTCCCTTCGGGGGCATAAAAATGATGAGTTGAAAAAAGGGCGAGTATATGCGGCCCATAGGGTGTCAGTTGATAGAATGTTAAGGAAAAGTATAGAATTGTTATGGGACATAACTCTGGTGTTACTTATTGTATCTAGCTCAGTTGGTAAAAATCAGATAAGAAATGAAGGCTGTATTGCCTTAATGATTGCATCAACATAATTTTAACAAACTTGAAAGCCACTGACCTCAGCATCATCTATGTGAATTTTGGTCAAACTCGCCCAAGCGGTTTATGAGAAGAAGTCTTTTAAGTAAAAGTTAATGGACGGATGATGATGACAGATGCACAGACGGACAAAATGCAGTCACAACTGCTCATTTTGAGCCTTTGGCTCAGGCGAGCCAAAAATAAAGATGTTCTCCTAGATTCTGTGAATTAGTTTTTGTAACACCTCATACCTTCTGTTTTCTTTGGCTTGTCTACTTTAGCATAAATATCCCCAACGTCCTGGGTCAACAAAGGAGCTTTCTTTGACTTGTCAACAAGCGCATATGTATCAAAAGTAGAGCCTGACGCCTGAGGGCGTGATTTGGCAACCTCATCAGCCGATACATATCCTGGATTCTCAATTGTCTCTGGAAAAAAAAAAAAGCAGATTTTATTCCATTTAACATGTAAAATCAGGTTAAATACTAACATAATGCTGTTTTTTGACCTAATATGAAATTCTGACATTTCAGTGTCTTTGGAATCAATACAATGGCAACAGGGGCCAATTTGGTCAAAGTCCCCTGCCAAAATGTCATGATGGAATGAGAAGTGTATAATTGGTGTTATTTGTAATGGTAACACATGTTATAAACCATGAAGAAGAAACAACTGTGTAACATAATAATTTTTATTATTATACCTCACATAAAACGCCCATGCTAAATCCCCATAGACAACAATGTGTGATTTCTTACTATCTGATGGGAGCATGATAGCACAGGGTGATAGTAAAAAAATTATCACATGCACAGCTTTGATGCACGTTGATGTGCGTACTGCTCCGGTGACGTCATTGGCTAAGTATGGTGAAATTGCTATTTTTTAACTCATCCAAACTTTAAAAGTACTTGACCGATTTCAATAAACCACCACTTATTTTCTTAGTTACGTTAATTCCAATCTGACATATAACTTTCATAGAAACAAATCAGATAAAAAGGAAGGAGCTAGAGTGGTAATACAGTCGATTTCGGTTATTTGCATAGCCCATTTGTCAAGAAAATATATGCCATTAACCGGAATATTCGAATAACCGAAATTGAACATTTTGTACATGCAGCGGTGCACGTTTCAACTTTTGTTTTACTGTTCTGTTAATACTTACATAGAAACTCCATAAAAGCGAGTTAATTCTATGTAAGATGTTTGATAGGATTATTATTGTGCATATCCATTTTGTATTTACTGTTATTTGATAGATTTTATGCAATATTTATGCGTATTTGTTTTCTTTCAACCTGCGTCGCTTTGCTGTTGTTTGTAGTGTGAATTACACAGCCATGATAATAACACAAAAAAGCTTTTATTTTTCATTTATTAAGTAACCTCGATGAGCTACTCAATGTCATATGCATCTCTACCGACACTAATAAAAACTGAGAGCAATAAAAAATTGCTTTACATTGCGTACAAACTTATTATTAAATCGTGTATGCTAATTGGTGAGCGATCGTCATGGCGTGGAAGCTTTACGGAAACCGCACAAAATAGCAAACTTTCTCGGCAACTCAATTAGCACCTTTTGTCAATCAATTTGCCTCGGGCTTATCTCTGTGACCGCGTCAATCAATTAACAGTTGCAAAATACAGGTAAATTTGACTTTCAGTATGCAATTAGCCAGATATTCGTTATGCCATTATCCGGAATGTGACAAAAACCTATGCGATTATACGGGTTTTTTTACATGCAAAAGAATACGAATGGTTTTGTGTTTCAAAACTTTATGCAATTAACCGAAATATGCAATTAACCGATATGCGATTAAACGGAATCGACTGTAAAGTAAAGCAAAGCGATTTTAAATAATCCAATGGCCATAACCCTGCTGTTTCTTGTCAAATATGGCTAGTTTTGAATTTGTTCATAAAAACTTCTATGATGGAGTTAACTTCAAGAAATAAAATACAAGAAGCACAGTGGTGCCAATGCCGGATTACTAACTTTTACTGCAAACAATAAAGGGCTAAATTTATTTAAAAGACATGACAGAGTCGTGGTGCTTGTAACACAGATGATTAACATGTATGCAAAATTTCAGAGTTTTATGTCAATTGTTGTTTTAGAATAAAACTGTACATTAAATTTTTTAGCCAAAAACCTAAGTGGAAAAGAAACTTAATTATGTTAAAATGCATAACAGAGTTACATTTGGTTGTGTAATGATGATGAACAACAATGCCAAGTTTCAAAGTTTTATGTCAGTTGGTTTTTGGAATATGACTAGATTCAAAATTTTGACATAAACTCAAAGTGGAAAAAAGGGGTAATTCTAGTAAAATACACGACAGAGTTATAGTACTTGTATAACTTATGTAAACAAAGATGGCCACTGGCGGCCATGTTTGAAATCGAATCAAAAGAATTTTGTTTAGGACCATCTACAGGTCAGGCCAGTCATTTAAATAAGGTTCCAAATCAATACCACTGATGTTTTTTAAAAAGTAGCCGCCACAAACTTGCATTTTTTAAATCTATTTTTAGCCGTGGCAGCCATCTTGAATTTCCGGCCGACCTTATTTTTTGTAAGGATCAACTAGACATTAAATGCAACATTCCTGTTAAGTTTCATGAAAATCCATCTAGTAGTTTCAGAGGAGTAGTCACTACAAGCTTTTACTATATAACTCTATATAAACAAAGATGGATGCTGGCAGCCAAGCAGCCATGTTTAACATCGAATCAAAATGATTTTCAACAAGGTCCAACATCATGTCATGCTGATCATTTTAGTAAAAGTCCCAATCAATATCACTTATAGTTTTCAAGAAGTAGTCTTTACAAACTTGTTTTTTAAGAATCTATTTTTAGCTTTAGTGGCCATCTTGGATTTCATATCAATATGAATATTTGCTATAATCAACTAGACATTATGGGCAACATTCCTGTAAAGCTTCATGAAAATCCATCCAGTAGTTTCAGAGGAGTAGTCACTACAAAAAAGGTTTACAGACAGACAAAAGGACAGACAGACGGACGACGCACCATGGCATAAACTCTGCTGATCTTTGTTCAGTAGAGCTAAAAATGAGGATAATTCTGGTCAAATGCATAACAGTCATGGTGCTTGTCACAAATGGCTGTGTTATGATGATGAATATGTATGCAAAGTTTAAAAGATTTTACTCAAATATTTGAATTTGAATTGGGGTTTTAAGGCGCACCAACACATAGAAAGGTTATATGGCACCTAACAGGCATGAGCATGCCAGGCTCATCTTCCATGTACATCGAGATAAAATATGTCAAATGGGCCTAGAACCTTCACACCCTGAACTGCAGTATTGCTGCAAATTCTATCGTAGAAACTCCATTTACGCTGGAGCCACGTTTATTGTTTTTCTGCCACTGCAGGGATCATGATGAAGACCTTTAATGAACATGAACAAAAAATGATGAAATGAACATGAATTTGGGGGGATTCTACCCCTCTGCCTACCCCTCCAAAGGGATCTGCATTGGCCCTATTTATTGCGTGACCAAACGGGGGCCCCCGGGAACCACACGGGGCCTCAAATATTTGAAATATGACTATATAATTCATTCAACATTTTAACTGAAAAATGTAAGTAAAGAATTCAGGTAAAATGACAGAGTTATAGTGTGTGTCATATAACATAATTTAATGATGATGAACATGTGTGCCAAGTTTCAAAGCTCTCTTAAAATTGAGTTTTGGAATATGACTGTACATTCTTCAAACAAGAGGCCCAGGGGCCTCAAATGGCCCACCTGTGTTAGGTAGAAGAGGCTTGAAAAAAAACGTACTTTTGTGTTGAATTAATTAGAACGACCACTGAAGGTTTTAAAATAAGATACCTCCGCCTTTTTGATATCCAAGTAAAACAAATGTCCATAATTCTGTAACATATTGCAGAATTGAAACCTTTGATGCAGAGACACATCGTATCATCACATGTGAACTGTAAGTTTAATAACAATCCATGAACAGTTTTGAAGTGAAAGCCACATGAAGATAAATATACAACATTAGAGTGGAAAATTCAAACAAAGGGCCACAATTCTGTAATAAATTACACAATGAACAATGTGTGATGCAGAGAAATTAAGGTCATCAGTTGTTATGTGTATTTGAAGTTTGGGAACAATCCATTAGAAACTGTTTGAGAAATACAAGTAATAACAAGGTGCCCAAGATGGCTCGTGGACACCCTTCTGGAATAAGGAAGTTATTTAATTATTTTTTTAGAAGGTCTTGTATATTGCTATATAACATCACCTGACCACTGGTCAGTATTTACAACAAGGTCACCATTTTTACAACTTTAGTAGCACCATAATATAATGCTGCATGAAAAAATCAGAGATTTAGGAGGAGGGGTGGGGTGGGGGTATTGGGAGTGGCTCAAAATAAGTGAGAGAAATAAATGAGTGACCTCTATCTTTTGTACTAGCAGAGAATTTTTTTCAAGATTTTCCTATGTAACTCTATGTAAAACTGTGAACTCCGGATCGGGGCCAGATTTGAACCCTGGAGTCACCACTTGTTAGAGAACCATAGGCTTATGCTACATGCAAAATATATAACCTCTAGCTCTTGTAGTTTTTGAGAAGAAGATTTTTAAAGATTTTCTTATACAACTTTATGTAAAACATTGACCCCATTGGAACCATTACGTGGTCCCGCCTTAATTCCATTAAGTGATGGGAAAGCTTATATTAGCAGGATTTTATTAAGGATATTTCAACAATAAAACATATTTAAAAACATTTTTTACTGAAAAAATGCGATAACCATTTAAAATTACCAATTAAATGTTTTAATTGTTACAATATGCAAACTTTTTAAGCCGAAATTAAGGTTTTATTTCATGGGGTATGAAAGTTAATACTCGGACCACCTAATGACAAATTTCGTACAAGACCATAGGCATATGCTACATGCAAAATATGAGACCTCTAGCTCTTGTAGTTTCAGCGAAGAAGATTTTTTAAAGATTTTCCAACATCACTGTGTAAAACTATGACCCCTGGGGCAGGGCTAAATTTGACCATAGGGTCACCATTTGAACAAACTTGGTATAGGGTCATAGGCTGATACTACAAATCATATATATAAAAGCTTTGTGCCTTGTAGTTTCAGAACATTTTTTTTCTCAAGTTATTCACTATGCAAATCATGCAAAATCTCTATATACAAATTTTGGTCCCCCGGGGCACAGCCATTTTTTACCCAGGAGATTCATTTGAACAAACTTGATAATCCAGGAGTTGGCGATCAGCTTGGATGTCACCCTGACCTAATTTTTAAAAATTTTACCTCAGGATCAGCCATGTGAAGTTTAGTTAAAAACGATTAAGCTGTTACTGAGGAGATGTCATTTAAACAAATGTTGACGTTCGGAAGAACGCTCAGACGGATGGATAGACGATGTGAGCTAACAAGACATTGCAGCTGAGAGACAGCCATATCCCCTGCTGCTGTACTGTTCCCCAAGTATGACTTTGAAGATTCAGACCTGGGTGTTGATGTCTTGATGTTTAAATGCCTAGATGCATGCAAGATTTCTGTAGCGGAGACAAACTGAGCCTTACTTTAAGCATGTTAGTGGCAGCTTTGTAAGAACGTTATGAAATGAATAAATGGCAGAGTGAATAAAATGTCCTTGATTGGAATTTGACTGTCGCACAGTAATTTAACTTTGTTACCATCATATAATGATTGAAACAATATGTCAAGCTTTCAAACTAAAAAACAGTGCCTACTCTGTTCATACCTATCTTCACAACAAACAAAGCATGCAACTGTTTTTAATTTTGCCCTTGAAGGTAAGTACATGTGCCAAGTTATTCTGATCCTCCATGCATGCAAGAGATATGGTGCGGACACGCATTGGGACAGGCAAACAAACATAGGTATGTACAGATGGCACAATATTTATGCCACTTTATTTAGTTTATGCCAATTGATTTTAAATCTTCAATGCATGTAAGAGTTCTGACACAGACACAAAATTGGCCTCATTATATGCATATAAAATATGAAAGACTTTCAGTGTGACCTTGACTTTGAAGATACCAACATGGGTGTTGAGTTCTGCACATCATCGTGATGAGATGAGTAAATTTGCAAAGTTGTAATGAAATCTGTCAATGCATGCAAGAGTTATGGAGCAGACACAAAATGGGTCTTACTATAGGCATACAGTGTGACTTTGACGTTGAAGATACCAACATGGGTGTCGAGTACTACTCATCAGTTCCATGAGAAAAGTAAATGTGCCTAGTTACTTTGAAATCCCTCCATGCAATGTGCATAACTATAGGCATACAGAAAAGTGCATGACCTAAAGAGTGACCTTGACCTTGAGATACTGATATGGGTAGTGGATTCTGTAATCACCTTGACAAGATGAGTAAATGTGCCAAATTATTTTAAAATCCTTCCATCCATGCACAAGTTATGGAGCAGACATGAAATGGGCATTACTTTAGGCATATACAAAGTTAAAGACTTTCAGAGCGGCATTGACCTTGAAGATACAGACACGGCTGTTGGGTTCTGTACATTTTTTATCAACTATAGTGTAAACACAGACATCTCAAAGGTCAGAGTGGATTACCGGTTAGGGTTTTTATGACCCTGTTATACACAGTAGTGCCCAAGTCATAAGACACCAGTCAGTTGTTATTAACAAGAAATATGCATCATTTGTATGTCAGTAACTAAGAGGAAATATGCACCATTTTCATGACAATACTGGTAAATTCTGTTAAAAAATGTTTTAAAAATTAATGTTGGCAGGCAAGTTATAACTTAGTTATCTAGGTATATAAACTTAGTTTAAAGTCCCTAAGTTTACAACAGATGTATAACATTTCTAACTACTAACGACTAAAGGCGATGTAAATTGCACAGAAGGTTTAACTATTTTATTATCCGTAAAGAATTGAGACAACCTTGAATTTAAAAGATTTTTTTCCCCCATTTCTATAAAGTTCGGGACATAATTATCACAAATTTCATAAAAGTTCCATAATTTTAAGATATGTATAAGGAAGGACAATCAAATTTTGGAATAAATTTGCTCAAATTTAATGTACAAAATGCATACGGTAAATCCAGTATTGATACAGATTAGGCAACAAAAAGTGCGTGATAATTTTATTTGTGGAAACTTAGATGAGCACAACAAAATGCTAGCACTCACTATTTTAATTTAACTGCGAAACAATAACAGTATTTTGTTTAAGTGTTTCTTTTTTAAATCATTATTTCATATAAATTATGAGTTATCTTATGCACAAACATATTAATAAACAGATAGGAAACTTCCTATCTTAACCAATAAAGTTATCAAAATATCATGTGACACCTTAACTTTTCCTTCGATCTTCTCTCTCAATTATTCACTGATTTTTGACGAGAATTCATTCAAAAGATTCATAGTGAATACGGAAATTGTATTATAATAATATATGCTTTTTTTCAAAATAAGAAATTTTATAAAAATATGTTTAAAGTTAAAAATGTCATCATTTTTCGCTTTTCTCTTGAAAATCAAGGTTTTGACAGTCAAAGTTTCTGTAAATCTCCTTTTTTGCTCTAAATATTGGAGAAAGCAAAATACTATCATTGGAAAAAAAGTTAAATTTATGATGGGATTTGACATGAATGAAACTTGTATCTATAAAACTCTTCATGATACGGGTGTTTAAAGTTGGGAAATATTGTGTGATATTTTACCACTGTGCCACGTGAAATTTAGATAATTTACGTAGTGTCCAATCTCTTTGTTATTAGGTCTGTGTCTTATGCAACCATGATAAAACAGACACTGGCTATTTAATCCAGTTGAATCCAGTTGCATGTGGCAACAGACCGTTTCTATACCTAAATTAAAGGAACGCTATTGTTCATAATCCTCGCTCTAGGTTATTTCACAGTTCTTTTCTTATATGATGTGAATAAATCATGAAATTCGATCCACATAAACACGAAGTGTCAAACTGCATCAAACTTTATTTAAAGGGATGATTTATACCATATTTTAATATTTATAATTTTACTGGCAATTTGCTTTCCTGATCTATAAGCTATTAACAAAGTTTCATTTCTTATAAGATGCTAAGGACAATACAATTTTATTATACCATAAAACTGAATTATACAGGAGAACCACTGCTGGTGTTTCTCAGGACAAATCCCTGCCCAAATGTAACAGGTGGTGAAAAAAAAAGAGCCTCAACTAGGACTGGAACCAGCACTCTACCAACCATGCTATCGAGGACACATGGTTTTGCAATTATTCACCTGTACGCTGAGAAATTGGTTTCTGGGGAAGCAAGCGGGGAGAAACTGACTAGTCAAATCTTTCCCCTTGGGAAGAACCAGGCTGACTTATTTTGTTCTCTGGAGAAAGAACTGACTCAGGGAAAGACTTGGCTTTTATACTGGCTACATATGACCTAAGGTGAAGTAGTGTCGAGCCCTAAGGTGAAGTAGTGCAATGTCAATCCCATGAGATATTCGTTCCTTACATACTTAAATACATATTTATTTGAATTAATGTCATTTAGAGTGGGGGATACATGTCGTAGCGGTGACCAGACATGACATATATTTTGTTGAAAGTAGGTCACAGCGACCCAAAATTTTGCTCTTGATGTTAGATGCATATAATGAATATTCTTGTGGAGTTTAGCAAAAAAAAGTAGTTCACAGTGACCCGAAATTTTGCACATGCTGTAAGATGCTTATAAAGGAACATTGTGGGAAAGTTTGGTGAAAATCCTGCAAGCAAGAAGTAAGATACGCATGTTGTAAAGGAAACCGGATGTGCCCTATATTTCGTCTAAAGTAGGTCACAGCAATCAAAATTGTGCACATGTTAGATGCACCCAAGGAACATTCTGGTGGAGTGTGTTCAAAATCCTGCAAGAAAGAAGCAAGATACACATGTCCTACTGGAGACCGGACGTGATATATATTTCATCTAAAGTAGGTCAGAGCGACCTGACATTTTGCGCACAATCTTAGATGCAAATAAGGAACATTCTGATGAAATTTGGTGAAAAGCCTGGGAAAAAAGGAAGGTACGATGTGGTAGCAGTGACCCGAAATTGTGCACATGATGTTAGATGCATATAAGGAACATTCTGGTGTTGTTTAGTAAAGATTTTGCAAGTAATAAAGAAGATATACATAAATGAAAGACAGACTAACGAGCAAATGGACGAACTGACAGACATACAACACTGTGATCGGTAAGTTGAGATCTGTAAATGGGCTCAACAAAAATCATTGACCTAAAGATCATCCATGTGAAGTTTGGTCGAAATAGTCCAAGATGTTTAAAGGAAGAAGGCGTTTAATCGAAAGTTAATGGACAGACAAAAGGACAAAAAGCGGCACAATAGCTCACTTTGAGCTTTAGGCTCAGGTGAGCTTAAAATGAAATGGCATGTATACAAAAGAGTTACATCCAAACCTGGTTAACAAAATCTTCATCCACTGATTAATGATAAGGAAAATGTTTATAGTGCTTACCGTCTTCATCGGACTCATGTTCTCCACTGTTTTGCCTGAAAAAGATACATCTTACAATTGAGTAAAATTTGTTTTAGATGGATGTTGCCACCAAAACATTATAAAATAATATCCTCCTTTTCCCAATTTTCGACCACTTAACAATAATTGGCTACAAATATCAATGGAAAACACAATATGGTGTTAAATGAAACAAGAAGCCCTAGAGGGCCTGTATCAATCTACTGGTTTAAGGATGTATGGCATCCATAACTTTGCTTAAGTTAAACTAGAACTGTCGCTAAAGGCGGACAAATATACACCCCAGTTTCAAAGAATAAGTCTCTACAAGTTTTTACTAAATAACTCTATGTAAACAAAGATGGCCGCTGGCAGCCATGTTTAACGACGAATCAAAACGATTTTCAACATCATATCAAGCTGATCATTTGAGAAAAAGTCCCATATCAATATCACTTATAGTTTTCAAGAAGTATCGATAGTCGCAACAAACTTGTTTTTTTAAAAATCTATTTTTAGCTTTGGTGGCCATCTTGGATTTCGCATCAACGTGAATTTTTTGCTTCGATCAACTAGACATCATGGGCAACATTCCTGTAACATTCAAGAATCTGCACTACTGTTACTAATGAATATATTCCCTATGTTTTTTAAAGTTTCATGAAAAGCAGTCAAGTAGTTTCAGAGGAGTAGTCGCTACAAGTTTTTACTACATAACTGTATGTAAACAAAAATGCCAAGTTTAACGTTGAATCAAAATGATTTTCGACAAGGACCAACATCATGTCATGCTGATCATTTTAGAAAAAGTCCCATATCAATATCACTTATAGTTTTCAAGAAGTAGTCGCTACAAATTTTATTTTTTTAAATCTATTTTTAGCAGTGATGGCCATCTTGAATTTCCGGCCAAACTGACATTTTACTAGGATCAACTAAACATCAAGAGCAACATTCCTGTGAAGGTTCATGAGAATCTGTCAAGTAGTTCTACAGGAGAAATCGCTGCAAGTTTTTCTTTATAACTCTATGTAAACAAAGATGGCCCATGGCACAATGTTTAATGTTGAATCATAATTTTCGACAAGGACCTACATCAAGTCATGCTGAACATTTCAGAAGGTCCCATATCAAAATCACTTATAGTTTTAAGAAGTAGTCGCTACAAACTTGTTTTTTATTATAGACGTGGTGGTCATCTTGAATTTTTGGCCGACCTGAAATTTTGCTTGGATCAACTAGACATCAAGAGCAACATTCATGTGAAGTTTCGTGAAAATCTTTCAAGTAGTTTCAGAGGAGTAGTCGCTACAAAGAAAAGTTTACAGACAGACGGACGAACGATCAGTAGAGCTAAAAAAAAATTGAAAATGTGCGTAAAAAAAAAAGAAATCTCTATATACAAACTTTGGACCCCAGGGCGCAGCCATTTTTGTCCCCGGGATATAATTTGAACTTGATGGTCCAGGGAATGTTGAAAAACTGCCGAAATCTGTTGTGGGGTTCTTGAGAAGACTTTTTTAAGGTTTTGATCATATGTGGTAATGGCAGCCAGCTTGGATGTTGTGCTGACCTAATTTTAACAAATTTGAAAGTAAATGACCTCAGGTTTATCCATGCGAAGTTTGGTCAAAATTGACCATGCAGTTTCAGAGGAAATGTCATTTACAACTGGTGAGACGGACGCAAAGATGGACAGTCGACAGACAAAAAGTGATCACAATAGCTCATTCCCAGCCTTTGGCTCCGGTGAGCTAAGAATGTGTAAAGATGGACAGATACAAACTAGCTTGCAATACCATAAGCAAAGATCAATAATACTAACAGGTCACAGAATGGTGTGTTAATGTATGAATATGTCAGATCATAATTCAATGTCAGATCATAATTCAAGACAGTGAGGTGTACTTCCCCAGATGCATTTACAAACAAATCTGTGTTTATGTTTTAGATTTAATGTTCCAGAAAACTGAAAGTGATGTTCGTTTATCTGCACAAAAGGCAATTAACAGACTTCTTTTGCATTTTTTAAATAATAGGCATACAATTTGCCTTTAGTATTCTCTGAAATAGTTCAGCCATACTAAACACACATAGCATACAACCAGTTAAAGATGTTGAAATATGTCTTAATAACATATGCATTTGAATAAATCAGTATTCGGTCTGAATATATTTGTTCTACATACCTGCCCTTGAACTCCACATCATTACTCTTGCCTAAAACAATAAAAAATATTTCAAACATATTAAGATAATACAATAAAATGCATTAATTTTAAATAATTGTTGGCACTCTCAAAATATGTAGACTCACAATGCTTCTGATACTGAAAATGTATACAAGTATTCAGTGAACTTCATATAATAGATTTATCAAAAGCAATCTCAAGCAAATAAATCACAGAATCAGCAACATTATTTACTACCTGATACCTGTCAATGCTCAGACATAGAAATGAGTCAATCAATATAGTCGGTCTCATGCCCTATCAGTAGCATAACAACAACAGGCCCAACCAACATTGCATTGCATGTAGTCGCTCGTCTGGCTAACTAGGCTCTCATAACAATGAAGTTAGGTATGTGTTCTATAATGTAACCAGTTATAATCTGAAAAGTAGCATCAGTGAAGGAGATTTGTTTTTGTCCTTCACCTTGCCCCAGCAATCTCAAGCTTCCTTTTCATATATTGGTACCTACACAGAAAGTTTCGGGCCAATATGAGTTGTTGAAAAGAAACAGATTTTCTATTTTTAGTAACAGTGACATTGACCTTCAACCAATGACCATAAATGAAACTCCAAACTTCAATTTTGTATTCTTTGAATAATCAAGCTAAACCTTAACAGAAATAAGTTTTTTTATTTGATGATAAGCAATGAAATACTGTGTTTTATCAGTGAAATAAAAGTGTTATTCCACACTGTGGAATATAGAGTTTTATTTCCACAGTAGCTGCCGGGACTACTTTTTTAATGTGCAACCAACACAAATGCATGCACATTAACACGGCTCACAATATATATTCCTACTGTTATACTGTTAAATCCACTGTTTATTTAATTACTTTCTTTCTGGTTTCAAAATAAGGTGACGTCGTGTAACGTTTCGTTACGTCATCTTGATTAGGAAATAAACAGGGCGCGTAGACAGGTGTATAAAACGGTTTCATTACTTAAATAATTGTTTGTAAAATCATAAAATAAAAAGAAAATTTGTTGTTTTGTCGTGAATAACATATTTTATTTTATCTCGAAGTGAGAAAACTTTTATATTTACACTCATGCTTCGCATTCGTGAAAATATAAAGTTTTCTCACTTCTCGATGAAATAAAATATGTTATTCACTCCAAAACAACAAATATCCTCTATATATTTTAATAAATTACTACCTTTATGATTCGATCTGTGTTTTCTCACAAGGAAAACAACTAGAACAGCAACTACCAAAGCCACAACTGATCCACCAACAGTACCTCCCACTACTGCAGCAACAGAAGGTGTATCAACAGGATCTGAATCTATAAAATATGAATTATACATCCTCCTGCATAAGATAAAAAAACAATTTTCTTTCTTTTTTTTACAGAGAAAATCAACTACATTGAATTACAGAAAGCACCAATTGTGGTGCCAATGCCACTAATGTACTAAATTTTACTGCAAACATCTAAGATAAAAAGGGAGATAATTTTAGTAAAAGGCATGACAGAGTAACTAAGTTGATGTGTAATGATGCTGAATATGAGTGCCAAGTATCAAAAACTTCCTGAAAATTGTTTCGAGACTCAAAATTTTAACTAAAAGGAGACCAAAGAGGGCCTGTATCGCTCTACTTGCTACACAATTTCTTTGAAATTTAAGTGAAAAACAAAGCTTTCATGCTCTAAACAAGAATGCCATGAATTGCTTACCTGACAATCTTCCCAAAAAACTTATATAAACAAGCTTATAATTTCATTACAGAATGTAATCACGCAGTCAATGGCACCCCATCACAAATTCCCGCACCAACCTTAAAGTGTTAAAGTGCCCAGCAAGTGCGTATATAGTTATAGGGTGGTGGATCTCAAGAGTTTCCAAGTTATGACCCTTGATTGGAGTTGTGTCCATCTGTTCATGTCCATTAAGTGTGTATATGGTCAAGTTATGACCAAGGGGTTATGTCCCCAGGAAAGGGGGATAGATCCCAGGGCTGATGCTGACTGGATGGTTGTATCCATCTATTCATGCCCATTAAGTGAATATACGGTTATAGGGTGAGGATAACCGTTTTAAAGTCATGATCCAAGAGTAATTTCCCCAAGGTTGGGGTTGGGGATGGCCCCATGACCGATGCTGGTTGGATGGTTGTATCCATCTGTTCATGCCTAGTACAGACCCAGTTGCGTTCAAGTACCCCAAATAAATGCAGAACGAACGCTAAACAAACTGAAAATGAAAGCAGAATGTACGTTGTACGATCTATGTTTTAAAAATGCGTTTTGTTTGTTGCATTCCTTTTCCTTTCCTTTTTTAGTGTTTTAAACAAATGGCCCAAGAGGGCCTGTAAACGCTATACTGGCTAATATGGCTCTTATAACATCAATGAAGTGAGTGACTATCGTCTTAAAGAGGCAAAATATAGCATTTTTAACTAAATCAAGAGCCGTAACTCCGCCGTTACTGGTCCGATCTGGCTGGTTTTAGAACTTGGACAGTAGAGATAATAATAATAATAAAAAAAAACATTTAAAAAAACCAAGAGGCCCAAGAGGGCCTGTGGGATGCTCTACTGGCTAATATGGCTCTTATAACATCAATGAAGCGAGTGACTATCGTCTTAAAGAGGCAAAATTAAGCATTTTTAACTAAATCCATAGCCATAATTCCGCCATAACTGGTCCGATCTGACTGGTTTTCGAACTTGGCCAGTAGAGATAATAAAAATCCAAAAAAAAAAAATTCAAAAAATCCAAAAAAAAAAAATTCAAAAAAAAAAAAAAAACAATTAAGAAATAAAGAAATTAAAAATAATAAAAAAAAAAGAAAAAAAATATGGTAAAGTTCGGTAAAGATCAGATGAAAATTTAAGGCCCTAACTCTGCCGTTACTGGTCCGTTTGGCTGGTTTTCAAACTGGTCCGAGCTTTTATTGACATTAACAATCTGGTAAAACTTGGTAAAGATCGGATGAAAAATGAAGGCCCTATCGTCTTAACGAGGCAAAATATAGCATTTTTAACTAAATCAAGGGCCATAACTCCGCTGTTACTCGTCCGATCTGGTTGGTTTTTGAACTTATCCGAGCTTTTATTGACATTAACAATCTGGTAAAGTTTGTTAAAGATCGGATGAAAAATGGAGGCCCTATTGTCTTATCGAGGCAAAATATAGCATTTTTAACTAAATCAAGGGCCATAACTCCGCTGTTACTGGTCCGATCTGGCTGGTTTTCGAATTTGTCTGAGCTGTCATTGACATTAACAATCTGGTAAAGTTTGGTAAAGATCTGATGAAAAACGAAGGCCCTATCGTCTTAACGAGGCAAAATACAGCATTTTTAATTAAATCAAGGGCCATAACTTCAGGGTTACTGGTCTGATTTGGCTGGTTTTCGAACTTGTTTGAGCTTTTACTGACATTAACAATCTGGTAAAGTTTGGTAAAGATCAGATGAAAAATGAAGGCTCTATCGTCTTAACGAGACAAAAGTTAACGCCAGACGACGGTGACAGACGACGGACATATAGACTGGCCAGTAGAGACAAAAACACAAGAGGCCCAAGAGGGCTTTAGGACGCTCTACTGGCTAACACAGTTCTTATAACATCAATGAAGCGAGTGAGTGCCATTTACGTTTTTTTGAAAGCTTCGGGCAAAAAACAGCTTTTTAGCTAAATCAAGGGCCATAACTAAAGAATCTGGTAAAGTTTGATAAAGATCAGATGAACAATGAAGGCCCTACCGTATTAACGAGGCAAAATATAGCATTTTTAACTAAATCAAGAGCCGTAACTCCTCTGTAACTGGTCCGACAGGTCCAACATAGAGCTAAAAATAAAAATAAAAAAAAAAATAAAAAAAAAAATAATAATAATAATAATAATAATAATAATAATAATAATTAAAAAATATATATATATATATATTCAAAAAAAAAAAAAAAAAAAAAATTAAACAAAATTAAACAAAATTAAAAAAAAAAGTAATAATTAAAAAAAATATTCAAAAACAAAATATTCAAAAAAAAAAAAAAAAAAAAAAAAAAAAAAAAAAAAAAAAAAAAATAATAATAATATAAAAAAAAAAAAAGTCATAAAATCTGCTAAAGTTTGACAAAGATCAGATGCAAAATGAAGGCCCTATCGTATGACAAGGCAAATTATAGCATTTTTAACAAAATCAAGGGCCATAGCTCTGCTGTTACTGGTTCGATCTGGCTGGTTTTCAAATTTGACCAAGCTTTCATAGACATTAACAATCTGATAAAGTTTGGTAAAGATCGGATGAAAAATGAAGGCCCTATCGTCTTATTGAGGCAAAATATAGCATTTTGAACTAAATCAAGGGCCATAACTACGCTGTTACTGGTCCGATATGGCTGTTTTTCAAACTTATTCGAGTTTTCAACAACATTAACAAACTGATAAAGATTGGTAAAGATCGGATAAACAATGAAGCCTCTATCGTCTTAACGGTGCAAAATATAGCATTTTTAACTAAATCAAGGGCCATAACTCCACTGTTACTACTCCGATATGGCTGGTTTTCAAACTTGTCCGAGCTTTCATTTATATTAACAATGTGGTAAAGTTTGGTAAAGATACGATGAAAAATGAAGGTCCTATCGTCTTAACGAGGCAAACTATAACAATTTAGCATTTTTAACTAAATCAAGGACCATAACTCTGCTGTTACTGGTCCGATCTGGCTGGTTTTCGAACTTGTCCGAGCTTTCATTGATAATAACAATGTGGTAAAGTTTGGTAAAGATAGGATGAAAAATGAAGGCCCTATCGTCTTAACGAGGCAAAATATAGCAATATAGCATTTTTAACTAAATCAAGGGCCATAACTCCGCTGTTACTTGTCCGATCTGGCTGGTTTTCGAACTCATCCGAGCTTTCATTGATATTAACAACCTGATCTGATAAAAAATGAAGGCCCTATCATCTTAACGAGACAAAAGTTAACGCCGACGACGGACGACGGACGACAGACGACGGACAACTCGGCATCCCATAAGCTCTGCTTGCCTTCGGCCAGTAGAGCTAAAAATAAAAAATAAAATTAAAAAAAAATAAATAAATAATTAAAAACAAAAAATAATAAAAGAAAAAAAGAAAAATCTGGTAAAGTTTGGTAAAGATCAGATAAAAAAAAATGTCCTATCGCCTTAACAAAGCAAAATATAGCATTTTTAATGAAATCAAGGGCCATAACTCCGTTGTTACTGCAGGTCCGATCTGGCTGGTTTTCCAACTTGTTCGAGCTTTTATTGACATTAACAATATGGTAAAGTTTGGTAACGATCGGATGAAAAATGAAGGCCCTATCGTCTTAACGAGGCAAAATATAGCATTTTTAACTAAATCAAGGGCCATAACTCCGCTGTTACTAGTCCGATCTGGTTGGTTTTTGAACTTATCCGAGCTTTTATTGACATTAACAATCTCGTAAAGTTTGGTAAAGATCGGATAAAAAATGAATGCCCTATCGTCTTAACGAGGCAAAATATAGCATTTTTAGCTTAATCAAGGGCCATTACTCCGTTGTTACTGGTCCTATCTGGCTGGTTTTCCATTTGTCCGAGCTGTCATTGACATTAACAATCTGGTAAAGTTTGGTAAAGATCGGATGAAAAATGAAGGCCTTGTCATCTTAACGAGGCAAAATATTGCATTTTTTAACTAAATCAAGGGCCATAACTCCGCTGTTACTGGTCCGATCTTATCCGAGCTTTTATTGACATTAACAATCTGGTAAAGTTTGGTAAAGATCGGATGAAAAATGAAGGCCCTATTGTCTTAACAAGGCAAAATACAGCATTTTTAAGTCAAGGGCCATACCTCTGCTGTTACTGGTCCTATCTGGCTGGTTTTCCATTTGTCCGAGCTTTCATTGACATTAACAATCTGGTAAAGTTTGGTAAAGATCGGATGAAAAATGAAGGCCCTGTCATCTTAACGAGGCAAAATATTGCATTTTTAACTAAATCAAGGGCCATAACTCCGCTGTTACTGGTCCGATCTTATCCGAGCTTTTAGTGACATTAACAATCTGGTAAAGTTTGGTAAAGATCTGATGAAAAATGAAGGCCCTATTGTCTTGAGGCAAAATACAGCATTTTTAAATCAAGGGCTATACCTCTGCTGTTACTGGTTTGATTTGGCTGTTTATTGAACTTGTCCGAGCTTTTATTGACATTAACAATGTTGTAAAGTTTGGTAAAGATCAGGTGAAAAATGAAGGCTCTATAGTCTTAACGAGACAAAAGTTAACGACGGATGGACGGACGATGGACAACTCGGCATCCCATATTAAGCTCTGCTGGCCTTTGGCCAGTAAAGCTAAAAATGATCGATGAATGATTTTTTTAAAACGCTGAACGCTGAAAACAAACGAATCAAATGAAATGAACGCAAATGCATTTCGCCACTTCGGATAACTTCCAGTCTTTTCCTTTTGAGCTGATAATTTAAGTCCCGTGTGCTTTTCGGTATTTTAATATAAAGAATTACATTAGATGGGTCAGAAACCTCTTTGAATGAAACATTTAGTGAGCTGGATTTTTGCAAATATTTCTGGATTAAAAGTTAACTTTGAAAAAACGCAGGTGGTTTGGTTAGGCTCAATGAAATAAAGCACACATTCAATAAAAACTAAATGGAAACTGACATGGGGAAACTCTAGATTTAAACCGTTAGGAACTATATTCGACACAGATCTTACAAAAATGAATACCTTGACCTACAATGACAAAATAATAGCTTTGAGGGAAAAATATAAGGACTTGGCAACGTAGATACCTTACTCCCATTGGTAGAATTACAGTTATAAAGTCACTCCTTTTATCTTCACTTAATCACTTGTTTTTATCCTTACCTAATTCAAAAGATGTTATCAATGAAATAAACATGTGTGCTTACTTCCTATGGCAAGGTAAATCAAGAATTAAAAACACTGTATTATGTAAGGATCATGAAGAAGGTGGATTGAGAATGACAAATCTCTCTGCATTTATATCAGCCTCAAAAGCAACATGGATAAGAAGATTACTGTTAGAGGAAAACAAATATGTAAATATCCTAAAATCATATTTAGATATAAATAAATTATCTTGGTGTGGAGTTATGTATGGACAAGAAATAATAAATAATATTCCAAACCCCTTTTGGAAAGATGTTTTTTTAAAGTCACACATACTAATACTATCCAGGCCCAAGCCAGTGAACACAGATATATATATACTTATCAAGCCCAATGTTTTATAACGAAAATGTCAGGGTAGGGTAAAAAAGCTATTTTATAAAATCCTGGTTTGATAAAGGAATGTTTACTATAAATGACATTACAAAAATTGATGGGAATTTGTACACAGGAAGAACTAAAACATTTATTTGATGTAAACATAAATTTTCTATAGTACCACAGTTTAGTAACTGCTGTCAATTTTTTTTTTGAAAAAATAACAACATAGAAGCTACAAGCAAACTTGAAAACCCCATCATACCAAATCCTAGTAAAATATATATAAACAATGAGAAGGGAATAAAAGATATGTATCTTCTACTAAACCAAAATCTTGAAAAAAATACTTGACAATCCAATATGGTCTTTCTGTTCAACGGCCTCCAAAACAATTATACATATTTTATGGGAATGTGAGAAAACAAAAAATATACTAAATAAACTTAAAGATTGGCTGCTCACAAAAGATATTGAAATTACTCTTGAAGAAGCAATTTAATCGATCTCATCCTTTTAGAGACAAAATACTAATTATATTACATATTTGTCTGTGATCTGTATAGGAAATACTGGGAATAGAAAAGCTATATCTACTCGTTTGCTCTACTGTGAAATATCTCCCAGTGGGAAATATTTCACAGTATGGAACATTGCTCGGCCTTTTTCGTTTGTGGCGGGAGTGCCACATGACGTTCCGATTGTTTTACGGACGTCGTCGTTAGATTCCACCACTAGGGAATAACGATTACGGAAATTAACGAAGAGTTCCAGTTCCACTTGTTTTGTTTTTATGACGTATACATTAAACGTTGTCTTGGCGTTCTCGTGCAAACTGGTGTAAAAAGGTGTGAATCATTAGAAATATTAATATATATCATTTTAAATTATGTAATAGTTTAATAACCAATGTTTTTGAGATTCTGAAAATATCTCAAAAACTCTGGTTATTAAACTCTATATACATGTATTACTGCAGATGTTCAAAAAACATACCCACAATTACAAACTGAAACACAGAAACCAATTTCTACATAAAAAAGCAAACAAATATCCATTGTTGAAAACAACTACAACATATTTTTAAATTCATGGGAAAAGTTTCACGACCTGTTAAATTAGGAAAAATAACCACTTCCCATATTCTTTTATTTAAAAAATATTTTCACCCACCCCATCATGCTCCCCAACCAATAAAGTTATTTATAAATTTTTTAGTCATATTATTATTAATATATTCACTTTTTTGCGTGTATGTGTGAATGTAAATTTGTTACCAAAACCGTAAAAACTAACTTATAAACAAATAAAAATACTCAACAGAAATTTGCTATTTAAAGATTAATTTTTGATATTATGTTCTATAACTAGTGGTTATCTATAGTAAACTATTGAGCGAGTGATTGAGTGATCTGAGTGAGTATAATTGATTTAGGATTTTGTTTTACATATTTTTGTAAAACATTGTAAAAAAAAAAAATGTAAATCTTGTAAGGTGTACGAGGAGATGGGCCTCCTCGACCCCTTATACATCACTGGACGGGGAGAATAAATGGGTCTCCAAAAAAAAAAGGAAAATAATTACACTAAGTAAATGAAGCATGATCATACTTTTACTTTCATTTTTACTGATTCAAAATGGGAAATAGTATCTTTGTGTAGCGCAAGAAGTATTTTAATCTAGAACTTGAAGAATCTTGATAAAAAGAGCCGATATATTTTTATATAGCATCATATGTTACATTTTTGATGAAATTACCATAAACCCAGAAGAAAACAGAATAATCATCAATGTGACCAACAAATTGTATCAACAAATGGACCCATTCTTCAATATTCTCACATAAATACAAGATGCCGACATTAGTTTTATTAATCGTGAGAGATGATGCGATTGGTAAACACTGAACAAAACGAATGCAAACGCTTGTGCATTTAAATGCACGAATTCTGTTGCAGTTCCATGCATTTAAAATGAACACAAAGTTTTGTTTATAAATGCTGAATGCATTCAAGAACGCAAATCATTCAATGAAATGCAAATGGAATGCAAACGAAATGCAAACGGAATGCATTTTTGGGGTACTTGAACACAACTGGGTCTGTAACTTATGTATGGTTATAGAGTGAGGATTTCAACAGTTTCTAAGTTATGACCAAGGGAACTTCAGCTTAACAAGGCTAATATTTCTGATAACGCTTCTTTTCTTGATTTAGATCTCTTTATTGAAAATGGTGAAATTATTAGCAAAATCTATGACAAGAGAGATGATTTTAATTTTGACATTGTTAATTATCCCCACTTAGATGGGGATGTTCCCCGAGCAACTTCTTATGTGTCTCAACTTAGTCATTTTTCAAGAGCTTGTACTCGAGTTGAGGACTTTAATATTCGTTACCTTTGTATAACTAAAAAGCTACTCCATCAGGGTTACCGTTACCATAAACTTCGTAAAACCTTTGCAAAATCTTCTTTCCAAATATAAAAGCAATTTAAGGACTCTTCTGTGACAAGGACTATCACAACCTGACTTCTATGGTGATGTTATTTACAAACTTCATAAGATTCTTGGTCATGATCACTTTCATACTATCTTTGTTAAACTTGTTAAAGGTTTATCAAAAGTGGTTATGACCCTATCATTTTGCAACGTACTGCATGCTTCGTGGTGGACCCTTTTACAGTTTGCCACTACGCTTTCCTCTTTAATTGTACGATGACCGGACAGGCTGTGGACCCTATGATGACGCTTACCTAAAGCCCATTAGGACGGTGACGTTTGATGTTTGTCCGCGGTCTTGTCTTGTTGTGCCCTCAATGGTTTATTCTCTTGTTGCTCTGGCTTCTGCCAAGTCATCGAGTACCTTCATTGTGGCTTTCTAGGATTTTTTTTTTTTTGTATTTATATGTACACGAGCAACTAGGTGTTTTACTTATATTGCCTTTTAACGCTGCCTTGTTGGTTAGAGAATATTTTATGGCGGGGATTTCTTTATTTACACTGTCCCATTTAATTGGGATGACAATAGGGTAAGTGTGAGGTTTGGTGCACCCTAGAACCTGGTTTAAACCCTCTGACCGTTCCAAGGCGGAAGCCCTATTGTCAACCCTTTTGTGTTTGTGATTGACTGTCGTCATAGAATGCTACCGATTTTTATATTTTTCTTTTTTTTTATGTCTCCATGGGGTGGGGATAGACCCTTAGACCAATGTTGATTGGATGGTTGTATCTCTGTTCTTCCCATTAATGATATATATGGTTATAGAGTGGGAATCTGACAGTTTCCAAGTTATGACCTAGGGACAATTTTCGCAGGGGTGGGGATGGACCCAGGGGCCGATGCTGGTTGGATGAACCAAGGGGCCAATGCTGGTTGAACGGTTGTATCTATCTGTTCATATCCAGTAAGTTTATATATGGTCATAGAGTGGGGATCTCAATGGTTTACAAGCTGTGACCAAGGGACAATGTCCTCAGATGTGGGGACGGACCCAGGGTCGATGCTGGCTGGATGGTTGTATCTGTCTGTTTCATGCCCAGTAAGGGCCATAACTAAGGTGTTATTGGTTCAATCTGTCAAACTTGTCCGAGCTTTTATTGATATCAACAATCTGGCAAAGTTTGGTAAAGATTAGATGAACTAGAATTTAGCAGAATTAAATGTGTCACCTGAAGTTTTGTATTTTCACTAATAGCATTACTTACAGAGACCTTGACCTGAGTGACATCAATGCAATCCAAAGCTTCCTCTGCATATAAGCTACGTTACACAGCAAGTTCTGTTGCAATATATTAAGGTTTGTTGCAATATATTATTCCTAACTAAAGTTATTGGCCAGAAACCATTTTTCTATTTATATTAAGAGTGACCTTGACCCCAGAGAACTCAAATACAATATCCTTTCCATTTAAGCTACCTACACAGCAAATTGTATTCCAACATCTTAGTGGTAACTAAATTTATTGTGCGTAAACCATTTTTCTATTTTTTTTACATCAGTGACCTTGACCTTGATAAGATTACCTCAAATGCAATACCAAGATTCCTTTCCATATAAGCTACCTACCTAATTCCAACACATTTTATTCCTATCTACAGTTATGGGCCGGAAACTATTTGTTTATATTTTAAGTAACAGTGCCTAATAGTATACAGACCCAGTTGCGTTTAAGTACCTCGAATAAATGCAGAATGAACTCAGAACTGCATTGTACATTTTTGAAAATGCAATCGCTTGCATTTGAATTTATAACTAGACGGGTATTCTGCGGAACTCGTGTGTTGCCTGTCAGCGCTTTGTCAGTATAACAAGGCTTTTTGGACCTGATATATGACCCTGACAAACTAGCCTGACTAAGTTTTCGTGAGGAAAAATTAATATTTAACCAATATAATGACCTTCAGTGTGACCTTGACCAGAATATATTTGAAATGGTCATGTCGATGTTGTCGTGATGAGTATATATTGAAAGTTTGATGAAGAAATATCAAGAAATGAGAAAGTTATAGCCAACGTTAAGATTTTGTGAAGAAAAAAATGAGTATTTAACCCATATAATGACCTTCAGTGTGACCTTGACCTTTATATTTTAATATGGTCATGTTGATGTTGTCATGATGAGTATATGTTGAAAGTTTGATGAAGAAATATCAAAAAATGAGAAAGTTATAGCCAACGTTAAGTTTCGTGAAGAAAAAAAAGAAGAGTATTTACCCATATAATATCCTTCAGTGTGACCTTGATCTTTATATTTTAGTATGGTCATGTTGACGTTGTCATGTTAAGTATACACTGAAAGTTTGATGAAGAAATATCAAGAAATGAGAAAGTTAAAGCCAACATTAAGTTTTCGGGAAGAAAAAAATGAGTATTTAACCCATATAATGACCTTCAGCGTAACTTTGACATTTATATTTTAGTATGGACATGTCGATGTTGTCATGATGAGTATATATTGAAAGTTTGATGAAAAAATTTCAAGAAATGAGAAAGTTATAGCCAACGTTAAGTTGTTGTGACGGACTTACGGACGGACGACAAAGTGATCAAGTGATCCCTATGTATCCTTCTTCTTCAAAAAGGCGACACAAAAATGAGTTGATAAATACCACAATCCATTCGCTTTTAATTCCAAAATTACATGTTGTTGCAGAGACAGCAAATCTTTTACCGTCTTCCTCTTCCACTTTACTGAAGAGCTGCATAAACTTTAAGAATTATATGATTTGGGATAGATGTATTAATCTTGGGAGATGTTATGATTGTTGAACGCTGCAGGAACGAACGCAAATGCATATATTTGTGCATTTAAAAGCACACATTATGTTGCATTCAGGACTGAGTTCAGTGCATTTATAAGAACGCAGAGTTTCGTTTGTAAATGCTGAATGCATTCAACATTGCATGTAAAACAAGAGCGAAACCCAACGGGGCATTATACGCTCGTTTCATAAAGCTTTTATGTTAAAAGCATTTCCTAGGTGTCAGGTCAATGTAACCCTTACCTTTGACCTTCTAACAAAAAAATAACTGATAGGGGATGTTGTTTAACCAAGAGCACTATTTGTATAAAGTGTCAAGACTGTAGATCAAATATTCGTGAATAACAGCTGGGAAGGAAATTTGTCATGATCAGGTCACAGTGACCTTGACATCTGACCTACTAAGCTTAAAACAAGAAAATCAGTAGAACCGATAGATACCGAACCGATAGATGCTCCCCAATATGTATCCTCAACTTATCATATGGCCTTGTATCACCCTGCACTTGTTAATTTGCAGTTCCATTAGTAGTTTATGCTCCAGATAAAAAATCTAAGTATAAAATTACAAAGGGCAATCACTCTAATTTGAATGATGACAGAGTGACTTGCACTCTGCACTTCCTCTCATTGCCCTCTATCATTGTGTGAAGTTTCATTGCAGTCCCACTGGTAGTTTGGAAGATATGCTCCGGACAAAAATTCTAAGTAAAAATTACAAAGCAACTGAATGAAGACAGAGTTACGGTTCTTGCACTCTGCACTTCCACTCATTGCCCTCTTTCATTGTGTGAAGTTTCATTGCAGCCCCATCAGTAGTTTTGAAGATATGCTCCGGACAAAAATTCTAAGTATAAAATTATGAAGGGCAATAACTGTAATTTGAATGAGGACAGAGTTACGGTTCTTGCCCTCTGCACTTTCTCTCATTGCCCTCTATCATTGTGTGAAGTTTCCTTGCAGTCCCATCAGTAGTTTTGAAGATATGCTCCGGACAAGAAAGTGTGATGGACACACTTAATTAATTAATTGATGTTGTTTTAACATGGGTACTATTTCTGTAAAGTTTCAAAACTGTAGGTCTAATAGATACAAGTTACAGTGAGGAAAATGTCAGTTTCAGTCATTGTCAGTTCAATGTGACCTTGATGACCTACTGAACCCAAAAGTTATAGGCTTCCTCCTCTGACCAAGGACAATGCACCTATGAAGTTTAATAAGTGTGGTATCATATTTCCGGGATGTCATTTGCAATGTGTATGTCCATATGAAGACATGGTGACCTTGACCTTTGACCTACTAAGCCCAAAAATGATAGGGTTCCTCCTCTAACTAAGGGCAATGTATCTACAAAGTTCATTGAGTAAGTGTAGGTATTATACTCCAGAAGTTATCACTTGGAATATGTACTGGTGACCTTGACCTTTGACCTAGTGACCCCAAAAGCAACAGGATTCCTCCTCTGACCAAACGCAATGTATCTCTGAAGTATCCTGAGTGTTGTGGTTTCACAGTTATTTGGCGGAATGTATATTTCCATATAAAGTCATGGTGACCTTGACATTTGGACTAAGACCCCAAAGACAATAAGGTGCTTTCTCTTGCCAACATTAATGAACAACATACAGAGTTTCATCAGAAGGGGTGTTATGGTTTTGATGTTATTGCGCAGAATGCATATTACCACATAAAGTCATAATGACCTTGACCATTGACTTGCTAACCCCAATGAAATACAATATTTTCTTTTACCAAGGGCCTGAGTGTAGGTGTTATGGTTTTGAAGTTATCCCACGAAATGCATACTTCCATATAAAGTCACGGTGACCTTGACCTTTGACCAAATGGCCCCAAAAACAATAGGGTTCCTCCTCTCACCAACAATGTCAATATACCTACGAAATTCCGTGCACGAAAATTGCCCGGAGGGGCACCTGGGGTCTTCCTCCACCAGTGGAAGCTGGAAAGTTGCCATATGACCTTAGCTGTTGGTGCGACTATAAAATCCAATTCAATTCAATTCTTGAGTGTAGGTGTTATAGTTTTGTGAGGAATGCCTATTTCCATATAAGGTCATGGCCACCTTGACCTTTGTCCCACTGAACCATAATCAATAGATCCTCCTCTCACCAAAGGCAATGTAAGTATTATGGTTTCGAAGTTATCATGAGGAATGCATTTTTCTATATAAGATAACAGTGACCTTGACCTTTGACCTACTAACCCCACAAGCAATAGGTCTCCTTCTCTCACCTAGGGCAATGTACCTATGATGTTTTATGCATGTAGGTGTTACGGTTTTGAAGTTATTGTGCAGAATGCATATTTTCATATAAGGTCACTGTGACCTTGACCTATGACCTATTGACCCCAAAAACAATAGGGATCCTCCTCTCACCTTGGGCAATGTACCTATGAAGTTTCATAAGTGTAGGAGTTAAAATTTTCGAAGTTATCGTCCGGAATGCGTTTTTCTGTATAAGGTTACGTGACCTTGACATATGACCTACTGACCCCAAAACATTAGGGATCCTCCTTTCACCATGGGCAATGTATGTATGAAAAGTGTAGGTATTTCAATTTTGAAGGTTGTGGAGTGCTGTGGTCTAGTGGTAGTGTTGGACCCATGATCCAAAAGTTGTGGGATCAATTCCCGCCATTGCCATGTGCGTTGTGTCCCTGAGCAAGACATTTTATCTGCATTGCTTAGAACTGGTTCTGCCCAGAAAGACATCGAGAGTAATTCAAATAAGTTCATAGAGCTTTTGTTACAATCAATGTAAAATAAATAAGTTTAAACAAAGAAATTTAAACTAATCATGAGAAATGCATTTTATTTATAAGATAACAGTGACCTTGACCTTTGACCTACTGACCCCAAAAGCAATACTTTTACTTTAAACATATTTTATTGCTTTTCTTCTATATACAAGCAAAAGGGTTGGGCCACAAGTTCTTCCAACATTAATAAAGGCCCGTCCCAACAATATTGTAATTAACAGTTAACAAGATGGCAATACAATTAACATAAAATATTCAAATACATTTTTCGATGAACAAAAGACGAAGAAACAAGAGGTCAATGATCATGAATCTCTACTGATTGATTTTGATTTCAGGAAGTAGTCGCTACAGACTTGTTTTTTGAAAATCTATTTTTAACCGTGGTGGCCATCTTGAATTTCCGGCCGACCTGAAATTTTGCTAGGATCAATTAGACATTAAGAGCAACATTCCTGTGAATTTTCATGAAAATCCGTCAAGTAGTTTCAGAGGAGTAGTCGCTACAAGTTTTCATTATATAACTCTATGTAAACAAAGATGGCCGCTGGCAGCCATGTTTAACGTCAAATCAAAACGATTTTCTACAAGGACCAACATCATGTCATACTGATCATTTTAGAAAAAGTCCCATATCAATATCTCTTATAGTTTTGAAGAAGTAGTCGCTACAAACTTATTTATTTTAAATCTATTTTTAGCTGTGGCGGCCATCCTGAATTTCCGGCCGACCTGAAATTTTTCTAGGATCAACTAGACATCAAGAGCAACATTCTGTGAAGTTTCATGAACATCCGTCAAGTAGTTTCAGAGGAGTAGTCGCTACACGTTTTTATTATATAACTCTATGTAACCAAAGATGGCCACTGGCAGCCATGTTTAACGTCGAATCAAAATAATTTTCCATAAGAATCAACATCATGTCATGCTGATCATTTTAGAAAAAGTCCCATATCAATATCACTTATAGTTTTCAAGAAGTAGTCGCTACAAACTTATTTTTTAAAAATCTATTTTTAGCTGTGACGGCCATCTTGAATTTCTGGCAGATCTGAAATTTTGCTAGGATCAATTAGACATCAAGAGCAACATTCCTGTAAAGTTTCATGACAATCCGCCAAGTAGTTTCAGAGGAGTAGTCGCTACAAGTTTTACTATATAACTCTATGTAAACAAAGATGGCCGCTGGCAGCCATTTTTAACGTTGAATCAAAACGATTTTTAACAAGGATCAACATCATGTCATGCTGATCATTTTAGAAAAAGTCCCATATCATTATCACTTATAGTTTTCAAGAAGTAGTCGCTACAAACTTGTATTTTAAAACTCTATTTTTAGCTTTGGTGGCCATCTTGGATTTCACATCAACATGAATTTTTGCTAGGATCAACTAGACTTTAGGGCAACATTTCTGTAAAGTTTCATGAATATCCATCCAGTACTTTCAGAGGAGTTGTCGCTACAAATAAAAGTTTACGGACAGACGGATGACGGACGCGGCACCACGGCATAAGCTCTGCTGATCTCTGATCAGTCGAGCTAAAAATGAGAGGAGTAAGTAGAATAAAGTTCTAGGAAAGACTAAACAAGAAGGAATGAGTGATGATGCTGTGATTGTAGGATCCTGCCCGGATACATATCAATATGCAATAGGTTACATATCATATCATATGCAATAGGTTTCTCCTATCATCTAGGGTAATGTAACTCTGCAGTGTTACAGTTTTGAAGTTACTGTGGGGAAGGCATATTTCCATGTAAGGTCACTGCGACCTTGACCTTTGACTTCCTGGCATCAAAAGCAATCGGCCTCCTTCTCTCACCTAGGGCAAAGTTTTATGAGTGTAGGTGTTACGGCTTTGAAGTTATTGTGCAGAATGCATATTTCCATACAAGGTCACTGTGACCTTGACCTTTGACCTACTGGGCCCCACAAAAATAGGGTTCCTCCTCACACCTAGGGCAATGTACCTATGTACCTTTAAAGGGCCATAGCTCTGCCAAAAATCAAGCAACTGAAACTCGGCAATGGTATGCACAACTAGGCTTGATACAGATCATCCCTGCAAACTTTCGTTGAAATCCGCCCAAATGAAGGCCCTATCGTCTTAACGAGGAAAACTACAGCATTTTTAACTAAATCAAGGGCCATAACTCTGGTATTACCAATCCAATTTGGCTGGTTGTCGAACTTGTCCAAAATTTCATTGATATTGGCAACCTGGTAAATTTGGCAAAGATCGGATGAACAATTCTTGGGTCTGTGGATGCTCTACTGCCTAAAGCTAAAAATTGTGTAAAAGGGGCAATAATACTGTCAAAAATAATTCAACCGGAACATGGCGATGACATACGCGTTCAAGGCTTAGTACTGATCATCCCTACCAATGCTGAAATCTGGCCAGAGGTTCAGGAGAACAAGTCTGTACAAAGTTAGTGTATTAAAACCTTTAAAGGGTCATAACTCTGCCAAAATCCATTCAACTGGAACACGGCGATGACTAGGCCTGGTACCATCCCCACCAATATTCGTTTTAAATCCGGTCAGGGGATGAGGAGAAATAGATGGGACAAAGTTTGTGTATTAAAACCTTTAAAGGGCCATAACTCCACCAAAAATCATTCTACCGAAACAAGGCAATGACGTAAACAACTAAGCTTGATACTGATCTTCCTTGCCAAGTTACACTGAGGTCCGGCCAGAGGATAAGGAGAACTAGTCCGGACCAAGATTGTGTATTAAATCATTTAAAGGGCCATAATTTCGCCAAAAATCTTTCAACTGCAACACAATGATGATATGCACAACTAAGCATGGTACTGATCATCTCTGGAAAGTTTCATTGAAATCTGGCCAGGAGTTCAGGAGAACTAGTCCAGACAAAATGTGTGTATTTAAACCGTTAAAGAGCCATAACTACACCAAAAATCATTCAACCGGAACACGGAGATGATATGCACAACTAGACCTGGTACTGATCATTCCTAAAAAGTTTAATTGAAATCTGCCTAGGTCTTCAGGAAAACTACTCCAGACAAAATTTGTGTATTAAAACCTGACAAAGTTTGCGTATTAAAACCTTTAAGGGGCCATAACTCCGCCAAATCATTCAACAGGAACACTGTGACGATATGTACAATTAGGCTTGGTACCGATAATCCCTACAGTTTCGCTGAAATCCGGCCAAATGAAGGTGCTATCATCTTTACGAGACAAAATACAGCATCTTTGAACTAATTCAAAGGCCATAACTCTGGTGTTACTAATCCGATTTGGTTGGTTTTCAAATTCATCCAAGATTTCATTCATAGTAACAGGGTCATCCGTGGCCGAGTGGTTAACGTCTCTGACTTGAAATCACTTGCCCCTCACCGCTGTAGGTTCGATCCCTCAGGGGCCTAGGAATCTTTATGTGAGGAAGCTATCCAGCTGGCTTGCGGAACGTCGGTGGTTCAACCCAGGTGCCCGCCCGTGCACGAAAATTGCCCGGAGGGGCACCTGGGGTCTTCCTCCACCAATGGAAGCTGGAAAGTCGCCATATGACCTTAGCTGTTGGTGCGACTATAAAATCCAATTCAATCAATCATAGTAACAATCTGGTAAAGTTTGATAGAGATTAAATGAAAAATGAAGACCATATGTCTTAACAATGTAAAATACAGCATTTTTAACTAGATCAAGGGCCTTAACTCTGGTGTTACTGGTCCGATCTGACTGGTTTTCAAACTTGTCCAAGCTTTGATTGAACATCGGATGAAAAATGAAGGCCCTATCATGTTAACGAGGCCAAATATAGCAATTTTAACTCAATTAAGGGCCAGTGTTACTCCAGTGTTACTGGTCCAAACTGGCTGGTTTTCAAATTATTCTGAGCTTTCATTGATATCACTAACCTGATAAAGTTTGAAAAATATCAGATGAAAAATGAAGGCCCTATCGTGTTAACGAGGCAAAATTATAGCCTATTTCAGAAAATCAAGGGCCATAACTCATGTGTAAATGGTCTGATTGGGCTCGTTTTCAAACTCGCCTGAGCTTTCATTGACATAAACAATCTGGTAAAGTTTGAAAATAGATCGGACAAAAATAAAGGCCCTATCATGTTAACAAGCGATAATACAGCAATTTTAACTAAATCAAGGGCCATAACTCCGGTGTTACTGGTCCGAACTGGCTGGTTTTTGACCTCGTCCAAGCTTTCATTGATATCAACAATCTGTTAAAGTTTGCAAAAGATCGGAGGAAAAATGAAGGCCCTATCGTGTTAACAAGGCCAAATCATAGCATATTTCAGAAAATCAAGGGCCAAAACTCCAGTGTTACTGGTCCGAACTGGCTGGTTTTTGACCTCGTCCAAGCTTTCATTGATATCAACAATCTGTTAAAGTTTGCAAAAGATCGGAGGAAAAATGAAGGCCCTATCGTGTTAACAAGGCCAAATCATAGCATATTTCAGAAAATCAAGGGCCAAAACTCCAGTGTAAATGGTCCGACATTGCTGGTTTTCGAACTCGTCCGAGCTTTCATTGATATCAACCATCTGGTTAAGTTTGAAAAAGATTGGATGAAAAATGAAAGCCCTATCATGTTAACGAGGCAAAAGTTAATGGACGGACGACGGACAACTTGCCATCCCATAAGCCCTGCTGGCCTTGCACTTACTCTTATTGCTCTCTATCATTTTGTGAAATTCCATTGCAGTTCCATAAACAGTTTTTGAGTTATGCGTCAGAGAAGAATAACATGTATAAAATTACTAAAAGGCTGTTAACAATCGTAGAAGAACAAAATGTATAAAATTACTAGAAGGGTGTTCCATGAAACACTTGTTTCACCTGCCATGTGCTTATTTGACCAAGTACAATCTAACTATAAAGTTTGAAGACACGGCATGCAATCCTTCATGAATTATGGAGCATTTTTTTTATGTGTTAAAGTTTATGAAAAGGGGCATAAATCTGCCTTGGATAATTGATAAGAAAGAACTGTATAAAGTTTCATGACCATAGGTCAATATTTTCCCAAGTTATGAGCTAGCTTAGGTTGCAGGTTAAAGTTTTATGAAAAGGGGTCTTAACTCTGCCAAAGTGAAAGTCAGAGTTATTGGACATGTGTAACGACATTCCTTCAGTTAAGACAAATATGTGTGTGATGTTTCATGAACATAGGTCAAATACTTTTCAAGTTATTGCCCTTTATGTGCTTGGTTAGGTTGCAGGTTAAAGTTTTATGAAAAGGGGCATTACTCTGCTGAAATGAAAGTCAGAGTTATTGGTCATGGGTAACAATATTCTGTGTGGCAAGATAAATATGTGTGTCAAATTTCATGAACGTAGGTCACATACTTTTTAAGTTACGGCCAGTTATGAGCTTGGTTAGATTGCAGGTTCAAGTTTTATGAAATGGGGCATAACACTGTAAAAATGAAAGTCAAAGTTATTGATCATGAGTAACAATATTCTGTGTGGTAAGATGAATATATGTGTGAAGTTTCATAACATAATTCAAATAATTCTTAAGTTATGGCTAGTTATGAGCCTGGGCCCTGTTTTTTAAACATCTTACGATAAGTCTCAAATTTTAAAATCTTTCAATTTTTTCACCTAAGCATTCAGCGTAGTATGTGTACACGTTGTACAGAAATATCACATCTATCATGTCTATACAAAATGAAATGAAATCAAATTTATTTGAAATGTGTTATTGATAGTGAAGCATTTAAGAAATTGATTTAAGATCGAAATGGTATTAAACTGTTTCATAAAACGGGGCCCTGGTTAGGTTGCAGGTTAAAGTTTTATAAAAGTGTGCATAACTCTGTCAAAATGAAAGTCAGAGTTATTTCCAGTTATGGCCAAGGTTAGGTTGCAGGTTAAAGTGTGACGGCCAACAGACAACGATGACGGACGTCGACAGACAACGAACAAAGTGATCCCTAAGTGTCTGCCATGTTACGCAGGGGACACAACAAAAGGCAATAACTCTAATTTGAATGAAGATAAGAGTTATGGTTCTTAAGCTTTTCACTTCCCCTCATTGTCCTCTATCATTGTTTGAAGTTTCATTGCAGTGCCATTAGTAGGTCAGGAACACAATTATACATATATATTATTTCAAAAGGCAATAAATCTAATTTGAATGAAGACAGAGTTAAGGTTCTTGGAATATGACATTTAACCAAAATTCTAAGTAGAAAAAGGTGGACAATTTTGGTAAAATGCTTAACAGATTTACAGTCTCGACACAAATGGGTGTGTAGTGATCAGGGTTTGAAATTAATGGTTGTCCGCTTGTCCGATTCCATGTAGATTCTACTGGGGACAAGTTAATTGTCCCAGATGGCCTGTCTGACGGACAACTACATTTTATCAAGAAATTAATTTTACAATTTAGCAAGAGGTCAATGACCTTGAAGCTCTACTGATATGTTTTTTTGAAAGCTAGATCAGCATTCCTGTGAAGTTTCATGAAAATCCGTCAAGTAGTTTCAGAGGAGTAGTCGCTACAAGTTTTCATTATATAACTCTAAGTAAACAAAGATGGCCACTGGCGGCCATGTTTAACATCAAATCAAAACAATTTTTGACAAGGGTCAACATCATGTCATACTGATCATTTTAGAAAAAGTCCCATATCAATATCACTTATAGTTTTCAAGAAGTAGTCGCTACAAACCTGTATTTTGAAAATCTATTTTTAGCCATGTTTGCCATCTTGAATTTCTGGCCGACCTGAAATTTTGCTAGGATCAATTAGACATCAGGAGCAACATTCCTGTGAAGTTTCATGAAAATCTGTCGAGTAGTTACAGAGGAGTAGTCGCTACAAGTTTTTACTACATAACTCTATGTAAACAAAGACGGCCGGTGACAGCCATGTTTAAAATCGAATCAAAACAATTTTCGACAAGGACCAACATCATGTCATGCTGATCATTTTAGAAAAAAGCCCATATCAATATCACTTATAGTTTTCAAGAAGTAGTCGCTACAAACTTGTTTTTCAAAAATCTATTTTTATCGGTGGCGACCATCTTGAATTTCCGGCTGACCTGAAATCTTTCTAGGATCAATTAGACATCAAGAGCAACATTCCTGTGAAGTTTCATCAATATCTGTGAAGTAGTTTCAGAGGAATAGTCGCTACAAGTTTTTACAATATAACTCTATGTAAACAAAGATGGCCGCTGGCAGCCATGTTTAATGTTGTATCAAAACGATTTTCGACAAAGACCAACATCATGTCATGCTGATCATTTTAGAAAAAGTCCCATATCAATATCACTTATAATTTTCAGAGAGTAGACGCTACGATTTTGTTTGTTTTTTTAATCTATTTTAGACGTGGCGGCCATCTTAAATTTCCAGTCAACCTGAAATTTTGCTAGGATCAACTAGACATCAAGAGCAATATTCCTGTGAAGTTTCATGAAAATTCGTCAGGTACTTTCAGAGGAGTAGTCGCTAATTTTTTTTTCCAATATAACTCTATGTAAACAAAGATTGGCCGCTGGCGGCCATGTTTAATGTTGAATCAAAATAATTTTCAACAAGGATCAACATCATGTGATGCTGATCATTTAAAAAAAAGTCCCTTATCAATCAATATCACTTATAGTTTTCAAGAAGTAGTCGCTACAAACTTGTTTTTTAAACATCTAATTTTATCCGTGGCGACCATCTTGAATTTCCGGCTGACCTGAAATTTTTCTAGGATCAATTAAGACATCAAGAGCAACATTCCTGTGAAGTTTCGTCAATATCTGTGAAGTAGTTTCAGAGGAATAGTCGCTACAAGTTTTTACTATATAACTCTATGTAAACAAAGATGGCCGCTGGCAGCCATGTTTAATGTCGTATCAAAACGATTTTCGACAAAGACCAACATCATGTCATGCTGATCATTTTAGAAAAAGTCCCATATCAATATCACTTATAATTTTCATGAAGTAGACGCTACAATTTTTTTTATTTTTTTTCCAGTCAACCTGAAATTTTGCTAGGATCAACTAGACATCAAGAGCAACATTCCTGTGAAGTTTCATGAAAATCCGTCAAGTAGTTTCAGAGGAGTAGTCCCTACAAGTTTTCATTATATAACTCTATGTAAACAAAGATGGCCGCTGGCGGCCATGTTTAACGTCGTATCAAAATAATTTTCGACAAGGATCAACACCATTCCATACTGATCATTTTAGAAAAAGTCCCATATCAATAACACTTATAGTTTTCAAGAAGTACTCGCTACAAACTTGTTTTTTGAAAATCTATTTTTAGCTCTGGTGGCCATATTGAATTTCCGACCAACCTAAAATGTTGCTAGGATCATTTAGACATCAAGAGCAACATTCCTGTGAAGTTTCATGGAAATCTGTTGAGTAGTTTCAGAGATGTAGTCGCTACAAGTTTTTATTAAATAACTGTATGTAAACAAAGATGGCCACTGGCAGCCATGTTTAACGTCGAATCAAAACGATTTTCGACGAGGACCAACATCATGTCATGCTGATCATTTTAGAAAAAGTACCATATCAATATCACTTAGAGTTCTCAAGAAGTAGTAGCTACAAACTTGTATTCTGAAAAATTATTTTTAGCCGTGGCGGCCATCTTGAATTTCCGTCCGACATGAAATTTTACTAGGATCAACCAGACATCAAGAGCAACATTTCTGTGAAGTTTCATGATAGTCTAGTAAATATATGAAAATATGGGCCGAACCCAGTACAAATTAGTACACAATTGAAACCAACTTTTTTCCAAAGGGATACTACACAGAATGAGGAAATGAAAGTAGAGAAAAATCGAAGTTAATGTTTTCGAGAAAAAAACGATATAAATATTTCACCATTTTCATGCTTTAAAATTTGTTTTTTCCGGGACAATAACACATTAAGTTATTTTTTATCATGTTTGTTAGTTTTTTGGCATACCATTAACAAACTTACTTTAAAATAACAACATATTATGAAGTAAATTGCACTTTAATGCTTTAACATATACCTAAAATCGCCATAAAAGGTCTTAAACGATGTTCGATTACCCCACCCACTGCAAAAAAGTATAACATTACAGATATCATAATTTAAACTTATCAAGGGGCGTCCGTGGCCGAGTGGTTAACGTCTCTGACTTGCAATCACTTGCCCCTCACCGCTGTAGGTTCGATCCCTCAGGGGCCTAGGAATCTTTATGTGAGGAAGCTATCCAGCTAGCTTACGGAACGTCGGTGGTTCTACCCAGGTGCCCGCCCGTGCACGAAAATTGCCCGGAGGGGCATCTGGGGTCTTCCTCCACCAATGGAAGCTGGAAAGTCGCCATATGACCTTAGCTGTTGGTGCGACTATAAAATCCAATTAAACCATTAAACTTATCATATTTTTTAAATGCATTCTACTTTGTTGTTTTTCCGAAAAAGTGTAAATTTTTATATATATTTACCGATGCTGATGTACTATTTATATTCATCCATAATTATGCAGTATCATAATAAAAGCCACCATTGTGTTCACTGTCCTTATATAACAATCTGGTAAACTCATTGTTTAATAAATGTCAACACATTTCAAGCTAAAACCCGTATCCCATTCATCTGAATATTTTTATTTGCATATGTTTCATTGTACAGAAGAAATTCATTTCCATATTTGTTATATTGTTATTATAATATATAGTTAATTCAGACAGCTGATTCCTCTACATTCATCACACATTGTTGAACAATCCAACCAGTGTCTTTTGCATGTACAACGACTAGTATGACAGTCAGTTATGCACGTACATATGATAACCTGCAAGAGTCTGTCAGGAGCTGGTGTTTACTTTTTTGTTTGCAATACTAAGTTTCCCCCTTTGAAATCGTTCATCCACACTCCTGAGGATTGATATCAGTGATCCCTTTCCAAACCTGAATCTGTGGTTGTTAGATGTGAGTGGAAGTTTTGTTTTATTGAGTAACATAATTATCTCTGACGGCAACCTTCTGGAGGGCTTTAATAAATCTAAGGGAATCTAACGTTCTTGAATATTCCACGGGTTTTTATTTTTTGAACTTTTCTTTGGTTTTGGTTTGACTTTTGCAGTCTGGAAGATCTGTATCATCGCCAATCACAATGGTTTGTTATTCTACTGCACATTCTACAGCTGTTGTAACAATGAACAGATCATTTGAATAATTTTACATTACATTAATGACTGGATTAATAAGGATTATTACAAACAAAAATATAGTGTTTTTATAAAAGTTAAAGTGTGTTATTTGGAGGAAAAAGTCAAAATTCATAATCAAGGACTAGAACACCTGCTGTTCCATTACCTATAAATACTAGTGATATACATATGCGTAATACCTGTCCATATATCAAGTAGAAGGATTATTTAACAATCTTAGGAAATATATTAACTTGTATAATAATTGTACATTACGTGTTATTATAAAAATGGGAAAATCAAATACAGGCCCATCACAGGCTACTTCTCAAATTCAGCCAGTGCAATCAAAATCAATTGAAACTCAAACAGAGAATATGCAATTCATTGACCAGTATGAAGGACATTTCTATTACATCAAAGAGAATGACACGAAAACAACCATACAATTCAAGTCTGCAGTCCTGTGTGACATTGTTCAATCAAAGATTACTGCCGACTTCAACCAACCTGTAGATGTTACACGCAACAACATTTCAACCAGAGTGCTAAATGTAAAATGTAAGCTCTCATTAGATTTGGAAACAAACGAACTGGTTATAACAGGCCCAGCACATAGGACATGGACAGAAATTAAGTTTAGAAGAAAAATGCCCGAGTTTTTGTACCAGTTTATTGGTCTAACAAATGCAATGCGCGATGAATTATCACCATGCCTGCCATTACCTGAAACACCATCGCATGTATCTATGGAAACCACTCCAGATGGGATAAGTCATGTAAACCAACAACAACCAAACAACACAGAAAATGAGGACTTAATTCATACCATCTGTGATGCTATATCAAACTTGCAAAGTGAAACAAACATGCTGAGACAGGAAGTCATTAACATAAAGCAAACATCTACATATGCCGCCGTACTCAGCAGGGATCCAATTCCCACACAACAAACAGATGGACATATTCGATATTCCTCATCAAATAATGCCACTCCAGAAAACAAAGTGTCTGGACAATCAAATACGATTACAGGTTCACAGCCCTCAGCCCAGCAGGATATCAAGGTAGTCACAAGTGAGAGGTCAGGAAATGATGATTCCCTTATTAAACAAGACACACAGAGAAGACCACCAACTGTGCGTGAAGTACCGAAAATGAGAGAAACAAGCAAAAGTGTGTTATTAATGAGTGATTCAATAATGCAAGGCGTAAATACCAAAGGCCTGAAACACGCTGTGCACAAACATTCCGTATCTGGAGCAAAGATAAGAAACTTGATCGCTGATATTGACATGTATGATTTAACAAAATTTGATACAATCGTCCTTTTCGTAGGTGGAAATGACATATCATGTAACCGAGATATCGAATTAATAGAGGAAGAATATGATCAACTCATCGCCTTAATTAAAGCAAGAAATGAAAAGTGTCAAATTGTTCTATCTAAAGTGACCCCAAGAGGAGATGTAGATGTTAACCCCCTAAATATGATTGTAGAGCGTTTGTCAGTACATCACAAAACGGACATCGCAGATTCATACAGAGCTTTTCATGACAAAAACGGAACACTGCTAAAACACTTCTTAAGCGATTATGACCATATTCGTTTGTCAAGGTCTGGAACTAAGCGCTTGTTAGCTACAATTGACAGATCCGTTCACATTGTACATGACTACAAGAAATGTGTATACATAGGTCAGCCAAACCAGCATGGGTTTAACCAGCCAATTTCACCACGGAGTCGGTTTACATCGCGACAGAGACACTGCATGAATTGTTATGAGACGAGCCACGATACACATGAATGCCGCCACAGGACACCAGTCACCTGCTGGGGCTGCGGTTTAAGCGGACATAAACAAGAGATTTGTTGGAACCTATAGGGAGAAGGCAATGATGCCGAAAATCAGCTAATTGATTCAAACTTTTTTAACATATAACCTAACATATGCACCTCATGCAATGAAATTGACTGTGACTGTGTATTAAGTGACAATCAAAACGAAATTGTTCAAGATGTTTTTCAAAATAGAAATACTATAAATGATAACCAAAATATAAACTTGCCAGATGAACAACACAATTATTTAATACATTTAGGTTTGCCTAAAAATAAATTTAATATTGGACACATAAATTTACAAGGAATGTCTTCAAAATTTGATGAACTTAAAATAATGTTAACTTCTCCAGAAAATGATATATCTATTATGGGCATTAGTGAAACAAAATTTAATTGTAATCATAAAACTGAAGCTTTTATTATAAACGGTTATCAAATACCTTTTCGGTGCGATCGTACCGAAAATAGGGGCGGTGGTTTGGCAGTATATGTAAAACAAGGTATAAATTGTATAAGAAGGTCAGATCTAGAGGATGAAAATATTGAAATAATTTGGCTTGAAATAATGCCAGTAAAATGTAAACCATTTCTTGTCGGGTCTATGTATCGACATCCCGAATCAAGAGTTATTTGGAAAACAAATTTTGATTCTCATATAGAAAAGGTTCAATTAGAGGAAAAACAAATTATAATTTTAGGAGATATCAATCGCGATTTATTAAATAGAAATATAAACGTCGAGTGGTCAAATTTTATTTCATCAATTGGCTTAAAACAATTAGTCAAAGAACCAACAAGAGAATGTCTTAATTCAAAAACATTGATTGATCATATTTACTGTAATTGTGATCTTAATATATATCATGTAAATGTCCCCAGAATAGGTCTATCCGATCACTTCCCGGTGTTTTGCACTCGTAAGTTAAATTTTAAAGAAAAAAAATATTCT
This sequence comes from Cyrtodaria siliqua, assembly GCA_037043455.1. Classification (NCBI taxonomy): domain Eukaryota; kingdom Metazoa; phylum Mollusca; class Bivalvia; order Adapedonta; family Hiatellidae; genus Cyrtodaria; species Cyrtodaria siliqua. Next base: position 54,934 of record JAWPHD010007838.1, on the reverse strand, counting down.
CACAGATCTTTTAAAACATTTTCTGAAGAAGCTTTCATAGCAGATCTTATCAGCATACCCTGGGGTGTTAGGAATAATAACACTGATACAAATGAAGTACTTCACACCTGGGTGTCTAATTTTTCAAGTGTAATAGAAAATCACATTCCAGTTAAGATCCATAGAGTAAAGAATTTGCAGCAACCAGACTGGTTAAATCCAGAAATTTTAGATTCAATGAAAGAAAGAGATAAATTTAAAACCAAAGGCGATATAAACAATTATAAAAATGCACGAAACAAAGTTAACAGGTTGATAAATGTTTCTAAAAATTCATCTTATGAAAGAAAAATCGAAGAAGGTAAATCGGACCCTAAATCAATTTGGAAGATTTTTAGAGAGCATGGTGCGTCTTCAAAAAATAAAAATAAATCAAATGTAATAAATAATATTAAAATAAATAATCAAGACATAAATGACAAGACAGAAATTGCTAATGAGTTTAATAATTTTTTTTGTAAACATAGCTTCAAATTTAAAAGAACCAATCCCAGATTCTGATTTCATAAATGTTAAAAACTTTGTAAATGCAAATGTCCCGAATCTCATGAACTTTAACATTCCATTAATAACAGAATCTGAAACTCGTAAAATGCTTACTAACTTAGATGTGTCAAAAGCTACAGGCCTCGATCACATAGGGCCGAAATTACTAAAATTATCTGCAGATGTTATATCAAGCAGTATCACACATATAATTAATTGTAGTATATCACAGGGTGTTTTCCCAGATCAATGGAAATCAGCTAAAGTAAACCCTTTATTCAAAAAAGGACTAGCAAACGATGTAAATAATTACAGACCAATATCCATACTACCAACACTTTCAAAATTAATTGAGAAACATGTACATGATTCGTTTATTACTTATCTTAACCATTATAAGTTATTATGTAAATCACAAAGCGGATTTAGAAAAAAACATAGCTGTGAAACTGCTCTTGTGCATATGATAGATAACTGGTTGAAGTCATTAAATAATGGTGAAATTGTCGGTGTTGTAATGCTTGATTTTTCAAAAGCTTTTGACTTATGTTCGCACGATATACTATTAAAAAAGTTAAAAATATACAAATGCAGTAACATTACTATTAAATGGTTTGAATCTTATCTCACTAATAGAACACAGTCGGTAAGCGTTAATGGTGTTATTTCAGATAAACAAATTACTACCTGTGGAGTTCCACAAGGATCCATTCTAGGACCACTATTATTTCTATTATTTATTAATGACTTGCCGTTGTATGTACAAGAAAATGATTCTAATGTAGATATGTATGCAGACGATACCACTATATATGATATAAATTTATCGAAAACAGTAGTTGAAAGAAATTTGCAAAGAGCTTTAAATAATGTTAGTAACTGGTGCTTAGATAATGGTATGGTTTTAAATGCTGCTAAAACAAAAGTCCTATTAATTACTACGCCACAAAAACGTTCTCAATTGGTAAATAAAAAATTATCATTACACTATAAAGATGTTAATTTAGAGCTAACAGCAGGGGATAAAATTCTTGGAGTTCATATTAATGAAAATCTTAAATGGGACAATCACATTACCTTCGTTCGGAAAAAGATTTCCACAAATTTATGGCTCTTATCAAGAATAAAATTGTTTCTGCCATTACATTATAGGATTCTGTTTTATAAGGCATATATACAACCACATTTAGATTTCTGTAATATTATTTGGGGAAGTACAAACAAATCAAACATTCAAATTCTTATTCGATTACAGCGGCGGGCATGTCATATTATCCTAGGTGAGCAATACACTAACCTAAATGAAGCTTTATTGAGTATTAATGTACTTAGTATTGAACATAGAATTTTACTTCAAAAGGCAAAATTTATGTATAGGGTATTTCAAAATGCCACTCCGTCTTACATTCAAAACATGTTTCAGTACAATAATAATAATCACAGAAACTTAAGGTCATCAAACCATTTAAATGTTTTAATACCGAAACCAAATAAAGAATTATTTAAAGGAAGCATGTCTTACTCTGGGGCTAAAGTATGGAATAGTATCCCAGATTATATTAGACTCTGTCCTACAATAAACAGTTTTACTTCTAATTTTATCAAGTGGATAAAGTCGGGATAATTTTCATACTCGTACTTCTAATTTTAAATAAAGTTTAAAAGATTAATCATTTTAACTATAAAAAAATGAAAAAATTGGTGTTTAAATAATTTCAAAACCACTGCCTCTGTTTGATCTCTAATGCTTAATGTTCTATATTTGAATGTGTCGTGTATTGCTATTTTATATCTTAATTACAGGGAAAATGCTTTAACTTTTACCATCATTGAACTGATATATTTTGATTTCTATTATTATATGATATTATTTTGTTAAATCACTGATTATATTGTTAATGTGTTTGTATGTATGTATAAATATGAGTTTTATTCAGAGGGCCCCAAGGAAGATTAGCTAATGTTAATTGGGTCACCCTCTTAAAATAAAGACTTTCATTCATTCATTCATTCATTCATTCATTCATTCATTCATCATCTCTGTCTGCATTTTTTGTTTCTGTTTCATGTGACACTAAGTGCCCACTAAACATGTGATTGAAATGATGATTGTAGAATTCTTTAGAAACATTTTTGTTCATATCCATGGTTATATTTCACAGTAATTCCAACAATATCCTTGTTTCTTCGCAAATGTGCAGTATGTTGTGTTGATAAAAGGTCCGAATCTCCATCAAACACAAGTGCTGGTACAACATGCTTTCTAAAGTTCTTGTCTAATCATTTGATATGTTAAACTGCGAATCTACGGTATTCTCTGAAGAAGCAACCCACCATCTAAAACATACTTTGATTGATGTACAAAGTTGAACATTGCATAAACAATTTGAGGTTTATTTGCAACCCAGATCAAACCGTCTGTAACAAGTGGAAATGGTGAATGCGTGCATAACTTATACGTGAAAAGGGAAGCTAGCTCTTCTCGACTTATCCTATATCTTGCGGCATATACATGACGTTGAAACAAAAACTGTCGATCGGCTGAATGCACTTCCCATCTAATTTTACAGATACGTTTGTGTCAAGAGTCGCGGCCTGAACATTTTCTTGAATTAGCACGCAAGCACCCTTTCCCAGACATAGTTGATAACTTTTTGTCAAATATCCTTATAAATACTGAAAAGGTGATCTCTTAGAAGCAACAAACACAAACAAGAGAGATTAGTAGCAGACTCGGTTTTATTGAGTCTGTTCATGAGAGGTAATGATACGATGTAACACCTCTCATGCCTCCTAGCACCGGTTAAGCGATATTCTACTTTAAAGAATCACAGAATGGGCTTGATGATCCCAAATGACCAGTAAATAATAACACTACTGATTTGTAGTCGGGGCAACCTTTTACGGCCGTCACACAGCACTAAACAAACTCTAGTGTGAATGTCAATACATACTGAAAAGGTGATCCCTTGGAAGCAACAAACACAAACAAGAGAGAAAAGTAGCAAACTCGGTTGTATTGAGTCTGTACATGAGAGGTAATTATAAGATGCAATACCTCTCACGCCTATAAGAATGACATTTAAAATGTTCTCTTCTGTTACGCCACTTTAAATGCTTCGTATAATATCCATTGAAGGGCGTTCTTGCTGCGAAATCTTTGCATATATTTTTTCATATCAATATCAATCATGCCTGTGTTTTCTTGACTTACTGTTCTCTTTGTGCTGTTCACTCGAAGTGAAGGTCACACTGAATACCTGCATATCTTCATTGGTACATGTTCCTGCTCAAGCTGTCCAAGTTTAGAGAAGTCAGACAGACCTTTGTAGTTCTGCCATTCCCCTCCCCTTGTATTTGCTCATGAGCATTTGCCTTATCGCGAGATCGGTCGACAGAACTGCCCAATATCGATCGCTTACACGCACTATATGAAAACCTTCCATAAAATGTGTGTACATTTCGTGATAGTCATTTTATAACTGAGACATGTTTTGAAAGTATGAATATATAATGCAGCCTTTATGTAGAGATTGACCAGCAGCCGCCAACTATGGCAACATTCTTGACAAAGATTAGAGATGAAGGGCCCAATTGCCAATGAGATCTGTTTTAATAAATGTACGTAATATTTGCACCATGTCCAGACATTGTAGCCAGAGTTTTGAGGTTCTAGAGTTTGAAGCAGAGGCTTTGTTCTGGCTCAGTTTGGCATTCACCTGATCATAAACTTGGGAGTTATCGGACATCTTGACTACCTATATTTCCTTCTAAAAGTTCAATCAAAAGATTGATCGACTTGTTTGCTTCTTGACTTCCCATTTCAGTCTCATGATTTATATCTGATAGATTCATCAAAACATTTTTTTGACATGCTAGTCTAAGGTTCCATCTCAGATTCTATTTCAAGCATTTGAATTGGTAGTGGAACGTCATATATACTGAACATTATAAATGAATCGAGAACGGCTTCTACAAGCAAGTGCCAATGTATATATGTATTTATTAATCATCGCTGTATTGCACTGGGCATTTTAGTGAGCAGACCTCGGTTTTAAATCTCATCCAAAAGACTGGTCAGATGTGAAATTCTTTTTCAAGTATTTAGATAATTAATCCAAATTCGGTCCAGGCTGGGATAACGCACGACCCCTGGATTACTAAAATAAATATAAAGGTCGGACAGGAAATGCAGCTTTCACGGTAAACCAAAAAAACATGCAAAAGGACAAACATGAATGGCGATGTCAACAAAGAACAAAGGCATATGATGCCACAAACACAAAAAATGGTTGACAATAGGGCTACCACCTTGGAACGGTCAGTGGCAAAAACCGAGGTACTAACCATTACCTCACGGTGTAACCTAAGTGCATACGAATGGCTCTTGATATGGTTTCTCTGCTAAGTCTTTTTGCTTCATAGCATGTTAAAGAACAATAGAAATATATTCAAGATTCCTATGTATTTTTCCCTCTCCCTGGGGCGACTCTAAATAACCTTTATTGTACTGATGAACAGTAAAAAAACATGCAATTTTATAGCGTATTTTGTGATTAAATAAATGTAACCATTGCATTAAATATCTTCACAATAATATTTCGCACAGTTTCACAATAATATTTCGCAATAATCAAAGACCAATGTATTGTAGACTCATTCTAAAGGAAATTAATAGATACGTGTGTTATAAGATTTGTAAATTCATTCTTATTTGACATAGTGTGTCGTTTAAATATGTTTTAAACTAAGTTCATTGATTGAAAACAGAGAGACATCATATACATGTTAATCAGATTGATATATATTTATATTTTGAAAACGAAAGTATACAAGTTGTATAGTATTCGGACATGTCCTTTAGACGAAATAAATTTACAAAATAAACCAACTATAAGTGCTTCGATTTTGTTCTATTTGAGATCAAACCATGTCTATACATTCAGAAACAACCATAACATTTTCTGTTGCAATTAGTCCTGGGTAAAACTTCATATTTACTAGACTATGAAGTTTTCAAGTAGTTTCAGAGAAGTAGTCGCTACAAGTTTTTACTTCATACATAATTATCATTATGAAACTAGAAATTGTTATTGTCCACGGGACAAAAACGGATGGCTCCCCACTCGCTCAAACAGACATAACTGACGACTCTAGGTCCAACCGTTCTCTATTGATCCGAGATCGTTTTGATTTTCAATATCCCTGTGACCTTGACCTTTGACCTAGTGACCCCAAAATTAATAGGGGTCATCTATTGGTCATAATCAACCATCCTACCAAGTTTGAGGACCCTAGGTCCAACCATTGTGTAGTTATTGATCAAACATCGTTTTGATAGTCAATGTCACTGCGACCTTGACCTTTGAACTAGTGACCCTCAAAATCAATAGGGGTCATCTACTGGTCATGACCAACCATCCTTCCAAGTTTGAGGACCCTAGGTCCAACCATTGTGTAGTTATTGATCGGACATCGTTTTAATAGTCAATGTCACCGCGACCTTGACCTTTGACCTAGTGACCCCAAAATCAAAAGTATTCATCTACTGGTCATGGTCAACCATCCTTCCAAGTTTGAGGATCCTAGGTCCAACCATTATGTAGTTATTGATCGGACATCGTTTTGATAGCCAATGTCACCGCGACCTTGGTCTTTGACCTAGTGAAACCAAAATCAATAGGGTCATCTACTTGTCATGACCAACCATCCTTCCAAGTTTGAAGACCCTAGGTCCAACCATTCTCTAGTTATTGATCGGACATCGTTTGTGACACAGACAGACCTAACAGTAAGCACAAAATCAACATGGCAATTAAGGCCTTTTTAAGGACTTTTAAGGCCCTAATAACCCATTTTTAAGGCCCGGTTTAACTCATAACATTAATCTTACCTTTATCAATTTTATGTTCTACTGTATCTGTTCAAGGCTTGTACTGCACTACTTGCTTTGTCTTGATTATACTTGTAAATATTCACAGTTTTCTGACTGTTCCTCATTGTTTGTACCAGTTTGTCAATGTTCACTGATTTTTATGATTCTTTCATTGTTTGTATTTGCTAATGTTCACTGATTTTACTAATTGTATTTCTGCTTTTAAAACATCATTTTTCTGCAAAAATCCAGCGATGCTGGGGGTAGATGGACCTGCTATTTGTGTCATTAAATGTCAGAACGTCGTCACTTTTCATTTCCACTGCATCTGTTTCCGTAGACTCTTTTTTCATGAATAAATTACCTAAAGTTAGCGTGAGATTTAATCGCGCTTTCCCCCCATCGTGCTTTTACCCATTTTACCTAAATCTATCGACTTGCAACAACATCCGCAGTAACCTTTGTGCTCGTCTCCCCTGACTTCACTCAACCACTTATAACTCGCTAACCACTTCTGGTTAAACAAACATTTGCCAGGCATGATTGATTATTCAATGACTGGGGGCCATGTGCATTTTGATAAGAGAAAAAAAACAAAAGGCAACAGTGATTGGTTTGTAAAGGCAACAGTGATTGGTTTGTAGAAATACGATATCCAATGAAAACAGCCGATTCATATAACCAGATATAGCGGCAACAATGATAGACTGAGTGAGATACGGAACATGTGCACGAATGTTATTTTATTACCGGCAATGATTAAAATACCGGCAATTTTTATTTATTTTTTGCCGATTTTTTTTAAACTACGTCAGATATTATACTCTTGTATAACTAATCGACTGATTATGAAATTCAAGGACCTTTATTGATATTTTGTAAGAATTTAAGGACTTTTTAAGGCTGGAGTGAATTGAAGGACTTTTAAAGGCTACTTCTGAAATTTAAGGACTTTTTAAGGCTGTGCGAACCTTGATATAACTCTATGTAAACAAAGATGGCCACTGGCAGCCATGTTGAATGTCGAATCAAAACGATTTTCGAGAAGGACCAACATCATGTCATGCTGATCATTTTAGAAAAAGTCCCGTAACAATATCATGTACAGTTTTCAAGGAGTAGTCGCAACAAGCTTGTTTTTTAAAAAACTTTTTTAGCTTTGGCGGCCATCTTGGATTTCACATCAACATGAATTTTTGCTAGGATTAACTAGACTTCATTGGCAACATTCCTGTGAAGTTTCATGAAAATCCATCCAGTAGTTTCAGAGAAGTAGTCGCCGCAAAAAAGTTTACGGACGGACAGACGAATGACGGACACATCACCACGGGCCTGTGGATGCTCTACAAGCTAAAATGGCTCTTATATCAAGGGGTTCCATCATTAAATTCCTTTCAATACCTTTTTACAAGTGCAAAACACAACACCCTCAACCAAAATTTAAACCCACAACTCCATGCTAACAATTTAAAAAAAGGTTTTTTAAGTATTTCCCTATACAAGTCTATGTAAAACATTTGAACTCTGGGCTGGGGGCCAAATGTGACCCACGGTTTTAAGTTTTCCCTATATAAGTCCATGTAAACCATGCAAAATCTTTATATACAAACTTTAGAAAAATTAAACAAAAGAAAAAAATCATCCAAATAGGAAACGATAATAACAAGAGGTCAATGACCTTGAAGCTCTACTGATAGATTTTGATAGCTAGATCAGCATTCCTGTGAAGTTTCATAAAAATCTGTCAAGAGGTTTCAGAGGAGTAGTCGCTACAAGTTGAAGTCTTTACTATATACCTCTAGGTAAACAAAGATGGCCGATGGCAGCCATGTTTAATGTCAAATCAAAATAATTTTTGACAAGGATCAACACCATGTCACACTGATCATTTTAGAAAAAGTCCCATATCAATATCACTAATAGTTTTCAAGAAGTAGTCGCTGCAAACTTGTATTTTGAACATCTATTTTTAGCCATGGCGGCTATCTTGAATTTCCAGCCGCCCTGAAATTTTCCTAGGATCAATTAGACATCAAGAGCAACATTCCTGTGAAGTTTCATGAAAATCTGTCAAGTAGTTACAGAGGAATAGTCGCTACAAGTTTTTACTAGATAACACTATGTAAACAAAGATGACCGCTGACAGCCATGTTTAACATCAAATGAAAAAGGTCCAACATCATGTCATGTTGATCATTTTAGAAAAAGTCCCATATCAATATAACTTATAGTTTTCAAGAAGTAGTCGCTACAAACTTATTTTTTGAAAATCTGTTTTTAGCCGTGGAGGCCATCTTGAATTTCCGGCCGACCTGAAGTTTTGCTAGGATCAACTGGACATCAAGAGCAACATTCATGTGAAGTTTCATAAAAATCCGTCAAGTAGTTTCAGAGGAGTAGTCACTACAAGTTTTCATTATATAACTCTATGTAAACAAAGATGGCCGCTGGCAGCCATGTTTAACGTCGAATCAAAATAATTTTCGACAAGGATCAACATCATGTCATACTGATCATTTTAGGAAAAGACGCATATCAATATCACTTATAGTTTTCAAAGTAGTCGCTACAAACTTATTTTTTAAAAATCTATTTTTAGCTGTGGCGGCCATCTTGAATTTCTGGCCGACCTGAAATTTTGCTAGGATCAATTAGACATCAAGAGCAACATTCCTTTAAAGTTTCATAAAAATCAGCCAAGTTGTTTCAGAGAAGTAGTCGCTACAAGTTTTTACTATATAACTCTATGTAAACAAAGATGGCCACTGGCAGTCATGTTTAACGTCGAATCAAAACGATTTTTGACAAGGACCAACATCATGTCATGCTGATCATGTTAGAAAAAGTCCCATATCAATATCACTTATAGTTTTCAAGAAGTAGTCGCTACAAACTTGTATTTTAAAAATCTATTTTTAGCTTTGGCGGCCATCTTGGATTTCACATCAACATGAATTTTTGCTAGGATCCACTAGACTTCATGGGCAACATTTCTGTAAAGTTTCATGAATATACATCCAAAAGTTTCAGGGGAGTAGTCGCTACAAATAAAAGTTTACGGACAGACGGACGCCGCACCACAGCATAAGCTCTGCTGATCTCTGATCAGTCGAGCTAAAAATGAAGAATAAAAAAAAATATAAAAAAAATAATACCTCCAATGGGATTTGAACCCACATGTACAAGAAGTAATTTAAAGACGACGCCGCTGGATGACGGACGAAGAGTGATCCCAATAGATCAACCTTCATTCCATACACTATTCAACATAGTGATCTAAAAAAAAAGATACACTTGTAATACATTTTTTTTATTATACTGGCTATAATTTTAAAATGGATTTGTAATTACCTGAGGAGGTCCTTCACAAATGTGAGAAACACATTTGTGAACACGTTAGTAAGTGGGCACTATATGCATCGTCTTGAGTTACACACATTTACAGAATTTTTTTAATTGTTCTAGCTTTATATGGAGGAATGGAGTGTAATAATAACTTCAACACACAGTTGTATATAGTTTGTCAGTGTTTTAAAAATACCAAAATGCCTGTTTATTTTATTCTTTTCAGACTTGATCACAAATAATGATATGACAACAACTCATACCATTAAACAAATCGGCATAACATGACATGTATTGGTGGCAAAATCATGTGTCTGGCATGTTTTCTCGGATTTGTCTGGACTGATACTTTAAATAATTGAACGGCGTTTCATGTACATTCGCAACCAATAGTATCAAAAAGAAGAAGTATACATATGTATCAGTTGCGAATGAGATTTTTTGCATTGCGGATTTAATTTTAAACAATTAAATAGTATAATCAGTGTACGCCGATGATGGTTTATAACTATTAAATGCTGCTCACAAAATGATTCAGGCTTCCTTCTTTTTCACTACATGTATATCATGTTTTAATTCAGTTTGTAATATAAATACCGAGACAATTATCAATCTTTTAGTAGACTTGATTGAAAATAGTCTGATAAGCTCCGCCCACAAATTACCTGTATTGATAAAACTTAATATGTTCCGCCCATGGCTAATCTGTATTTGCTAAAATGAAATAAGCCGTGTCCACATAATGTTTGGAATAGGTTTCATGATGTAAGAGTGAGTCATAGAAAAAACATTTATTGTAAATAAAATGGAATACATAATGACCTTGTTTTTGTATCCCTTTAAGTGCGGGGACACGTAAATTTGGCTGGGGACAAGTTTTTTTTTTAAGTTACTTGTCCTGTGGGCAAGTGGCCGAAAAAAGTTAATTTCAAACCCTGGTGATGATGAACCTGTGTGCCAAGATTCAAAGCTTTCTGACAATCGAGTTTTGGAATATGTCTGTACTTCAAAATGTTAACCATAACTCAAGTGGAAAAGGGCAGTAACTCCGGTAAAATCCAAGACAGTTATGGTGCGTATCATATATAGTTGTGTAATAATGATGAACATGTGCACCGAGTTAAAAGTTAATTGAGTTGAAACCATTTTTTCTTTTTTTAGTAACAGCAAGCTTGATCTTGACCCCAGTGATCTCAAATGCAATCCCAGGCTTCCTTTCCATATAAGTTTCCTAGAAAGCATGTTTTGTCTTAACACTTCATTCCTAACACAAGTAAGAGGAAAATGAAGATAGTTGTCTTTTTTTTGCGCTCTGCACTTTTTCATTGTGTAAGGATAGTTTTCAAGTTATGCTCCGGACAATATATATGTGGAAGGACATAAAGGATGAATGGACAAAGAGGTGACTATGCTTACCAGAAATTTTAACTTAATCTCTAACCAGCAGTCTACCGATCAATGTCAAATACAAGTCGAAGTATCAAATAAAAATATACATAATTTAATTCAAATAAGCTTGTACTTCATATATTACCTTGTGTTTTGAAGACTATCACGTTTGTGTATTCACTTTTCCCCTTGCTGTTCATAGCAAACATTCTGACATAGTACTGCGTAGATGGAGAGAGGGATTTTATCACTGTGGACAACCTCTCATTACCCTTAACCATCCCATCAACAAATTGTGTTGTGCTTGTCCATGTTGAATTGTCAGTGCTCACTTGTATAACAAACGTCTGGTCCAGGCCACCATGAAATCCCCGTATCCAAGTTACAACTGCTGTTTGATGTTCTATAGTACCTATACTAAGATTCATGGGAGAGGTAGGAGGACCTGAAATTAGTGAAGTTTTTAAATAGATGCATCTTCAGAAAATATGGTAAATCGTGCACCCAGCGCAAGTTGAATGTCAGGACAGTGACATGCTTTAACTCGTGATTGTAGGTTAGCCAATCAAGATATAGGAAATTTAAAGATGTTATTTTGTATAATATGTTGTCCTTTCATGCATTATTTATAAACAAGAGGCCCAAGAGGGCCTGTAGTCTTGGGCCTGTAGACGCTCTACTTGTATGATGTGATTCAAAAACATAAACATGATAGAGGCCAATCCAAGAAACATTTTTCCGATATATAACTCTATGTAAACTTTGGGTTATCGTGGTGGCCATTTTGAATATTTGACGACAACGAAAAACACAAACTTGATAGAGGCCAACAACGGGAACATGCATATGATATTTTACTAGAATGGAATGTGGTAATATGTCGTTTGAAAAATGTCCTTAAATTTGACCTAAGTTTAGCTATGGTGGGCATCATGGATGACTGGAGGCCCCAAAAACGCAAAACTGAGGGGGACTAACCCAAAGATCATTGTAATTAAGTTTCATCAAAATCCTTCAAGCAGTTTCAGAGAAGATGTCATTTTTAACGTTTTCCTATATAACTCTATGTAAACTTTGGGTCGCCGTGGTGGCCATTTTGATTATTAGACGAAAAAAAACAACACAAACTTGATAGAGGCCAACCCAAGGAACATGTATATGATATTTCACAAGAATGGAATAAGTGGTTTCGGAGATGTCGTTTGAAATTTCCTTAAATTTGGCCTAGTTTTAGCCATGGAGGCCATCTTGGATGACTGGCGGCCGCGAAAAACACAATTTTTAACCTTTTCCTATATAACTCTTTGTAAACTTTGAGTCGCCGTGGCGGCCATTTTGATTATTTGACGATAACGAAAAACACAAACTTGATAGAGGCAAACCCAAGGAACATGTATATGATATTTCACAAGAATGGTATAAGTGGTTTCGGAGATGTCGTTTGAAATTTCCTTAAATTTGGCCTACTTTTAGCCATGGCGGCCATCTTGGATGACAGGCGGCCGCAAAAAACATAAATCTGAAAGGGACTATCCCAAATATCATTGTGATTAAGTTTCATCAAAATCCTTCAAGAGGTTTCAGAGAAGATGTCATTTTTACCCTTTTCCTATATAACTCTATGTAAACTTTCAGTTGCCGTGGCAGCCATTTTGATTATTTGACGATAACAAAAAAACACAAACTTGATAGAGGCAAACCAAGGAACATGTATATGATATTTCACAAGAATGGTATAAGTGGTTTCGGAGATGTCGTTTGAAATTTCCTTAAATTTGGCCTACTTTTAGCCATGGCGGCCATCTTGGATGACAGGCGGCCGCAAAAAACATAAATCTGAAAGGGACTATCCCAAATATCATTGTGATTACGTTTCATCAAAATCCTTCAAGAAGTTTCAGAGAAAATGTCATTTTTAACCTTTTCCTATATAACTCTATGTAAACTTTCAGTCGCCGTGGCGGCCATTTTGATTATTTGACGATAACAAAAAAACACAAACTTGATAGAGGCAAACCAAGGAACATGTATATGATATTTCACAAGAATGGAATAAGTGGTTTCGGAGGAGATGTCGTTTGAAATTTCCTTAAATTTGGCCTACTTTTAGCCTTGGCGGCCATCTTGGATGACTGGCGGCCGCGAAAAACATAAATCTGAAAGGGACTATCCCAAATATCATTGTGACTAAGTTTCATCAAAATCCTTCAAGAGGTTTCAGAGAAGATGTCATTTTTAACCTTTTTCTATATAACTCTATGTAAACTTTGGGTCACCGTGGCGGCCATTTTGATTATTCCACGATAATGAAAAACACAAACTTGATAGAGGCCAACCCACAGAACATGTATATGATATTTCAGTAGAATGGAATAAGTGGTTTCCGAGGAGATGTCGTTTGACCTAGTTTTAGCTATGGCGGCCATCTTGGATGACTGGCGGCCGTGAAAAACATAAATCTGACAGGGACTTTCCCAAGTATCATTGTGCTTAAGTTTCATCAAAATCTTTCAGGCGGTTTCAGAGAAGATGTAATTTTTAACCGTTTCCTATATAACTCTTATGTAAACTTTGGGTCGCCGTGGCGGCCATTTTGATTATTTGACAATAACGAAAAACACAAACTTGATAGAGGCTAACCCAAGGACCACGTATATGATATTTCACAAGAATGGAATAAGTGGTTTCGGAGGAGATGTCGTTTGAAATTTCCTTAAATTTGACCTAGTTTTAGCCATGGCGGCCATCTTGGAAGACTGGCGGCCGCGAAAAATACAGATCTGAGAGGGACTATCCCAAATATCATTGTGCTTAAGGTTCATCAAAATCCTTTAACCGGTTTCAGAGAAGATATCATTTTTAACCTTTTCCTATATAACTCTATGTAAACTTTGAGTCGCCGTGGCGGAGATTTTAATTATTTGACGATAACGAAAAACACAAACTTGATAGAAGCCAACCCAAGGAACATGTATATGATATTTCAGTAGAATGGAAAAAGTGGTTTCGGAGGAGATGTCGTTTGAAATTTCCTTAAATTTGACCTAGTTTTAGCCATGGCAGCCATCTTAATAGAAGCCAACCCAAGGAACATGTATATGATATTTCAGTAGAATGAAATAAGCGGTTTCAGAGAAGATGTCGATTTTTTAAAATTTGCTAACAGACAGACAGACGGACAGACGGACGAAAAGTGATGGCATAAGCAGTAGAGCTAAAAAATTGGAAATTCCTAAAAATGTTTATGGTTTGAAAATGGTCGACTTTGGACATTGATTCTCAAAAAGTTTTGCAACACCAAATGAAAACCTTAAGTATCAAAACAAGAGATGTTTTTCAAAGATATATGCCCCATCTTGAGGGCTCTAAATCCGATGTAATTGAAGTTATTGAGCGGAAACCAATCTATTTATATTAGTATATATAGTAGCGGTGACCTTGACCTTTGACCAAATGACCCGAATAACAATCCCAAGCTTCCTTTTCATGAGACGCTCCTTGCGGTGAAGTTTTGTAAAAATCCATCAAGGAAAACTAATTTTATTGAGCATAAACCAATTTTCTAGTTACAGTTACAAAGGGCAATAACTTTAATTTGAATAAAAATAGTTATGGTTCTTGTGTTCTTCACTTCCTCTCATTGCCCTATATCATTATATGAAGTTCTATTGCAGTGACATTAGAAGTTTTTGAGTTATCTCCAGCCCAGTCTTAAAAGTATAACATTAAAAAGAGCAATAACTCTAATTTGAATGAAGACAGAGTTACAGGTTCTGCACTCTACAATTCCTCTCATTGTCCTCTATCATTATATGAACTTTCACTGCAGTCTCATTAAGACAAAAATTCTAAATATAAAATTACAAAGGGCAATAACCTTTATTTCAATGAAGACAGCTGCAGTTCTTGCACTCTGCACTTTCTTTTATTACCCTCTATCACTGTGTGAAGTTTCATTGCCGTCTCATAAGTAGTTCTGAAGTTATGCTCCGGACAAGAATGGGACGGACGGATTGAAGTGCAGATGGAGGAACATAAAATATTGCAATAGTATAACAATAGTCAATCCTGCAATAGTAACAGTAATGCATTAGTCACAATGTGCCTCAATAGTCACCCCTATTAAGAACATGGCTGGATTTGATCTGGATTTGATCACCTAACTATACTAGGTACTTACGAAGACTTGACAATCTATGAATGAAATGAATACACACAGCTTAATTAACAGCAATATATATGGTTTTTTTACATATATTATGAATAGATAATAAGCAAAACCTATTGGTAACTGACAAACATCCATAGATGTATAGTCAAACCTGGTTTAAGAGACCGCTCAGGGGAAGGACCAAAAGTGGCCTCTTACTACAGGTGGTCTATTATTTCAGGTTCTAACATTGTTAACATCTAATGAAATGTTTAGTTAAATATGTACATGAACTTTGAATATAATGTACATGAGTATAAATGTTGTTTTTGCTTAGACATATAATCAGAAGACTGATAATTAAGTTTATTATAAAATCAAAAATTTAAAAGAAAATGATTGGACAGACGGTGGTCACATGATTCCCTATAAAAAAGCGTATTGACCTGAGGAAAGGCTAACAATGCATATTGACTTTTCGTATTGACTCGTAGGCGGGGCTAGAAAATGGTCACGAGCGAAAAGCGCTGGGGACGAATGATACAATGACGTATGTTAACTATCATCCAATCAAATTCGGCGTTACAACTGTGGTTCTGTCACAACAACCAAAATGGACGCCGACAGATTCGCAAAGTTATCGACTGAACAGAAAACTAAAATTTTAGAAGACGTGAATTCTGATAACACCAAAAAGTCAACAGTTACTGCAGTAAATGTACTTCGGGAGTATTTAGCGTGCAGACATTTATCAGCAGATTTTGTAAATTTACCAAAAGAGGAACTTGGGTTAGAATTTTTCCCCTGGGATTTTATAATAAAATGATAATTGCCTTTTTAATATCGGTCAATACATTGTTTTATCGACCTGAGAAAAGGGATATTGACCTCGGACTTCGTCCTCGTCCTCGGTCAATATCCCTTTTCTCAGGTCGATAAAACAATGTATTGACCTCATCAAAAGGCAATAATTGTATAGTATTACAGGGGTTGATGCACCATTTTCAAACACGTTTTATTTTAAAGGGCTCTGAAAAACTTGGAAAAAAAAGTTGAAAGAATTATCACAAGAAATCCGTGGATTCACATGTCTCGCCTAACGGGGGCTGGACTTAAAAATAAAAAGGTCAATGATGCTTAAATGAAAGTATGTAAACATTTTAGTAACTAACAAGAGGCCCAAGAGGGCCTGTGGACGCTCTACTGGCTAATATGGCTCTTATGACATCAATGAAGCGAGTGACTATCGTCTTAAAGAGGCAAAATATAGCATTTTTAACTATATCAAGAGCAATAACTCCGTCATTACTGGTCCGATCTGGCTGGTTTTCCAAGTTGGCCAGTAGAGATAATAAAAAAAAATCAAAAAAAAAATCAAATAATAATTTCAAAAAAAAAATTAAAAAAAAATTAAAAAAAATAAATAAATAAAAAAAAGAAAAAATATATATATATAAAAAAAGAAAAAAATAATAATGAAAAAAAGAAAATAAAACAATAAAAAATAAAGAAATTAAAAAATTTAAAACAAGCATTGATGTAAAACTGTGACCCCCGGGGCGGGGCCAGATGTGACCCCAGGGTCAGCATTTGAACAAAATTGGTAAAGGACCATAAGCTTATAGCAACAGCAAAATATTAAACCTCTGGCTCTTGCAGTTTCAAAGAAGAAGATTTTTTAAGTTTTTCCCTATACATGTCTATGTTAAACATGTGACCCTTGGGGCGGGACCAAATGTGACCCCAGGGTCACCATTTGAACAAACTTGGTAAAGGACCATAAGCTTATAATAATTGTAAAATATCAAACCTCTGGCTCTTGTAGTTTCCGAGAAGAAGATTTTTTAAAACAAGAGGGCCAAGATGGCCCTATATCGATCACCTGAGTAATTGTCCATTATCGAACTTCTTCGAAATCTTATGATCATATACAATCTGTGCAAGTTTGGTTAAGATTGTCCGAGAAATGTGGCCTCTGTTGTTTACCAACATTGATATAAAGACACGGACAAAGTTTGGTAAAGATCAAAGACAAAATGAAGGTGTAACCTC
Source organism: Cyrtodaria siliqua (assembly GCA_037043455.1). Classification (NCBI taxonomy): domain Eukaryota; kingdom Metazoa; phylum Mollusca; class Bivalvia; order Adapedonta; family Hiatellidae; genus Cyrtodaria; species Cyrtodaria siliqua. The sequence goes on along the minus strand of JAWPHD010007838.1, from coordinate 37,598 downwards.
TGGGGCATGGCCAAATGTGACCCAAGGCTACATGTAATATAGGAGAGCTGTGTGCCTTGTGGTTTCAGAAAGAGAAGATTTTTTAAGTCTTTCCCTATACAAGTCTATGTAAAACATATGACCCCTGGGGCAGAGCCGTCACCAGTTTAATAAACTTGGTAAAGGACCATAAGCGCATAGTAAATGCAAAATATTAAACCTCCGGCTCTTGTACTTTCAGAGAAGAAGATTTTTAAAAAAAATTCTATATAAATCTATGTAAAACTGTGACCCCCGGGGCGGGGCCAAATTTGACACCAGGGTCACCATTTGAACAAACTGGGTAAAGGATCATAAGCTTGTAGAAAATGCAAAAAATATTGAACATCTGGCTCAAGCAGTTCCAGAGAAGATTAGATTGTTTAAGTTTTTCCCTATACAAGTCTATGTAAAACATGTGACCCCTGGGGTGGGGTCAAATGTAACCCTAGCGTCACCATTTGAACAAACTTGGTAGAGGACTATAAGCTTATAGCAAATGCAAAATATTGAACATCTGGCTCAAGCAGATTAGGAGAAGAAGATTTTTTAAGTTTTTCCCTGTACAAGTCTATGTATAACCTGTGACCCCTGGGGCGGGTCCAAATGTAACCCCAGTGTCACCATTAGAACAAACTTGGTAAAGGACCATAATCTTATAGTAAATGCAAAATGTCAAACCTCTGGCTCTTGTAGTTTCAGAGAAGAAGATTTTTTAAGTTTTTCCCTATACAAGTCTATGTAAAACTGTGACCACCGGGGCGGGGCCAAATGTGACCCCAGGGTCACCATTTGAACAAACCTGGTAAAGGACTATAATCTTATAGTAAATGCAAAATATTAAACCTCTGGCTCTTGTAGTTTCAGAGAAGAAGATTGTTTTCAGTTTTTGCCTATACAAGCCTATGTAAAACTGTGACCCCCGGGGTTGGGCCAAATGTGACCCCTGGGTCACCATTTGAACAAACTTGGTAGAGGACCATAAGCTTATAGCAAATGCAAAATATTAAACCTCTGGCTCTTGCAGTTTCAGAGAAGAAGATTTTTTAAGTTTTTCCCTATACATGTCTATGCAAACCATGTGATCCTTGGGGCGGGGTCAAATGTGACCCGGGGGTCACCATTTGTGAACAAACTTGCTCAAGGACCATATACTTATAGTAAATGCAAAACATTAAACCTCTGGCTATTGTAGTTTCCGAAAAGATTTTTTTTTTTTTTTTCCAATATAAGTCTATGTAAAACTGTGACCCCTCGGGGCGGGGACAAATTTGACCCCAGGGTCACCATTTGAACAAACTTAGTAGAGGACCATAAGCTGATGCTACATGTAATACATGAGAGCTCTGTGCCTTGTGGTTTCAGAGAAGAAGATTTTTTAAAGTTTTTTCCTATATGTCTATATGAAAAACATGCAAAATCTCAATATACAAACTTTGGATCCCCGGGGCACGGCCATTTTTGACCCCGGGGACTTTATTTGAACAAACTTGATAGTGTAGGCGTTGGTGATCATTTTAAAAGAAAAACTGTTGAAATCTGTCCTGCAGTTCTGGAGAAGAAGATTTTTTAAGGTTTCGACCATATATGGCAATGGCGGCCATCTTGGATGTCGCGCTGACCTAATTTTAACAAATCTAAAAAGCATTTATCTAAGGATCATCCATGTGAAGTTTAGTCAAAATTAGCCAAGCGGTTTCTGAGGAGAAGTCGTTTGAAGAAAAGTTAACGACGACGACGACGGACAGATGGACGACGGACGACGGACGCAGAGTGATCCCAATAGATCACCTTGAGCCTTCGGCTCAGGTGATCTAAAAAAAATCCTATATAAGTCTATGTTAAACTGTGACCCTCGGGGCGGGGCCAAATTTGACCCCAGGGTCACCATTTGAACAAACTTAGTAGAGGACCATAAGCTGATGCTACTTGTAATACATGAGAGCTCTGTGCCTTGTGGTTTCAGAGAAGAAGATTTTTTAAACTTTTTTCCTATTATGTCTATATGAAAAACATGCAAAACCTCAATATACAAACTTTGGACCCCCGAGGCACTGCCATTTTTGACCCCGGGGACTTTATTTGAACAAACTTGATAGTCTAGGCATTGGCGATCATTTTAAAAGAAAAACTGTTGAAATCTGTCAAGCGGTTCTGGAGAAGATTTTTTAAGGTTTCGACCATATATGGTAATGGCAGCCATCTTGGATGTAGCGCTGACCTAATTTTAACAAATCTAAAAAGCATTCATCTAAGGATCATCCATTTGAAGTTTGGTCAAATTAGCCAAGCGGTTTCTGACGAGAAGCCGTTTGAAGAAATCCCTATACATGTCTATGTAAAACATGTGACCCTTGGGGCGGGGCCAAATGTAACCCTAAGGTCACCATTTGAACAAACTTGGTAAAGGACCGTAAGCTTATAGTAAATGCAAAATATCAAACCTCTGGCTGTTGTAGTTTCTGAGAAGAAGATTTTTTAAAAAAAAATCCTATATAAGTCTATGTAAAACTGTGACCCCCAGGGCGGGGACAAATTTGACCCCAGGGTCACCATTTTAACAAACTTAGTAGAGGACCATAAGCTGATGCTACATGTAATACATGAGAGCTCTGTGCCTTGTGGTTTCAGAGAAGAAGATTTTTTAAAGTTGTTTCCTACATGCAAAATTATTAATAGTGAAGTAAAAATCTTTCTCAGAATATAAAGATATCAATTTTTAAGATTAAATTTTGAAACTGATACATATGTCATATTAATATTCATAAACATGTACATGCAGGATTTTAAAAGAATTACACAAATACTTTTAAGTTTTAACTGGGCTGATAATTAAATATAAAGCCCTGGTTTTACAGTAAAATTGGTTAAACATCTAGGATAAAGACCTCGTCTATCACCTACCAAAAAAGTCAGTCTACTTAGACGATGCTTCAGCAAAATTATGAATAAGTTGTTTTATCGGAAAGAATTTATAAAGCTTATTACTTGGATACACATTTAATCTGTCAGTTTTTTTTTATTTTATTTACAGTGTTATATTTTGTCCGGTCATATTACGTCGATCTTGAATAATAAAGATTAAAGGGGTTGATGCACTATTTTTTAAACAAGGTTTATTTAAAAGGGCTCTGAAAAACTTGAAAAAAGCTGAAAAAATTATCAAAATGCCATGAAAAATAAAGGAGATATGACATATTGAAAATTTACAAAGAACATACATGGAGGCGGCCATCTTGGAACGACGACGTCATCGCGCCTTTTTTTTAAATCATATATGGCATATTGACAAAATATACTTTAAAGCAAAGAAAATCACTGCAAATTTATCAAGTTGGTTTGAATACATGGTTACATAATTTATGAATACCTAGGACCAACTATCGCTTGAGACCACTTACACGATTAAGGGAGTTTTATACGTTCATATGTCTGAAAACAAACAAAGGTAAATTATGTGTCCGTTTATTGCACAATTTATGAAACTTCAATGATACTTCATTCGGAAGAAGTTTATTTGCCTACGTGCGCAATAGAAAGGCACTCGCTAATTTATTATTTTATTACCATGAGTATGAGTTTTGATTGCGAAAAAGGTTTTCATCCAATATAGCTTCGTATCATAAATCTGTTTAAAGTAGATGTATATGAAAACACTTTAAAATGATTTATACACAAGTAATTTTGATATTAGATATCGGGACAAATGTTTTCTGTCTGAACCATTGCCCCAATATGGGTGAAGTATGAATAAGATGCATAATCCCAAACCAAAATTATATATATATTTCTCACCCTTAAGCATATATATATATGCTTAAGTACGTACTAGTGGGGGAGGGGGTGTAGGGGGGTGGGGAAGGGTGGATGCGGAGGGCAACATAGCTATATGTGTAAGAATTGCCCAAAACAACACATAAATATGTAAAAAATAAATAAACATTTGTTTGGAGTGGGTGGGGGTGTGTATTATTTTTATGTATACGCTGTAGCCAGTTACTGAGTTAGTATTTCGTCTGCTTCAAGCCCTGTGTAACCAGGTATCCAAAACTAATGTGCCTCAAATCTATTAATATTATTAGTTGTACCCACTTGTACCCAGTTGTTACCTGGTGTAACCCTGTACTCAAAATTGATCTGCCTCAAATCTATTAATATTATTAGTTGTACCCACTTGTACCCAGTTTGTACCTGGTGTATCCTTGTGTAACCATGTACCCAAAACTAATATGCCCCAAATCTATTAATATCATTAGTTGTACCCACTTGTACCCAGTTTGTACCTGGTGTAGCCCTGTGTAACCATTTATCCAAAATTAAGGTATGTCCTAAAACAATATATATATAATATATATATATATATATTAATTATTAATGGAAACATGTCCAATACTTTTATATCCAATGTAACCAGTTGTGCCTGGGTACAAACAAATGAATTCGTGAAGGGCTATTTTATTGTATCCAATGTAACCAGTTGTGCCTGGGTACAATGAACTCGTAAAAAAATTTGGGCTTTTTTTATCCTATGTAATTGTATCCAATGTAACCAGTTGTGCCTGGGTACAAAAAAATGATCTCGTGAAAAATGTTGGGCTAATTATTATTTTTTTGTTTTTTGTATCCAATGTAACCAGTTGTGCCTGGGTACAAAAATTGAACGTGTGAAACAAATGTAATTTTGGGCCATATATGATATGTCCTAAAAACACAAATGTTTCCATAGGGTATGTTATTTGTTACCGGATACTGGGTACAAGCTTTATTGTAACCAGTTGTGCCTGGGTACAAAAAATGAACTGTGTGAAAAAAATTGTAGTTTTGGGCCATATATGCCATTTATGTTTCTTTGCAAATATTCAATAGGTCATATCTCCTTTATTTTTCATGGCATTTTGATAATTCTTTCAGCTTTTTTCAAGATTTTCAGAGCCCTTTAAAATGAACCTGAAAACAGTGCATCAACCCCTTTAACATTTATTAATTTATTTTTTATACGTGTTTTTTTAAAAAATGAATATGCTGGATATTCATAGTCTCTTGTAATTTAATTGTTGAATCCCGGTATTTGTGCATTTTAAATGTGTTAAACCACAAACCTAATTCACAGATTAGTATGTACAGGGATTTATCCATTATTTTTTTATACCTATGTGTTTTAATGACGAGATTTAAAAAAACACTTCAAGTGACCGAAAATGTAACACAGTGGCCGAAATGTAACACTACCACATTAAAAGCAGTCAACTTTAAAAACACTATAAAAAGCAAGTGAAATATCATTTCCTGTTTATCATATACAGAACTCTAATTACATAAGACGCCGCGGGCGATTTGTACACACCAATTAGTTGCCATCAGCTGACCACACGCAGTCGCGTATTGGGTACACGTGTTGGTATTTTTGTTAATAATTGGGTACTAATAAAAATGTATGACTTTTTTTTTTGAAAAAGCCGGCAATTTTAACAGAAAAGCCGGTAAGCCGGTAATCTAATCAAAAAGCCGGTAATTACCGGCGCAAAGCCTGAGAAATGGCAGGCCTGTACATGTCTATATGAACAAGAGGCCCAAGAGGGCCTGTGGACGCTCTACTGGCTAACATGGCTCTTATAACATCAATGAAGTGAGTGGCTGCCATTTATGTTTTATTGGAAGTTTCGGGCAAAAAACAGCTTTTTGACTAAATCAAGGACCATAACTAAAGAATCTAGTAAAGCTTGGTAAAGATCAGATGAAAAATAAAGGCCCTACCGTATTAATGAGGCAAAATATAGCATTTTTAACTAAATCAAGAGCCATAACTCCTCTGTTACTGGTCCGACTGGTCCAACATAGAAAAAAAAAATCAAAAATTTAAAAAAAAAAAATTCAAAAAAAATCAGTAAAAAATTCAAAAAAAAAAATTCAAAAAAAATTCAAAAAAAAATTCAAAAAAAAGAAAAAAAAAAAAAGAAAGCCATAAAATCTGCTAAAGTTTGGCTAAGATCAGATGCAAAATAATACATGAGAGCTCTGTGCCATGTGGTTCCAGAGAAGAAGATTTTTTTCAGTTTTTGCCTATACAAGCCTAAGTAAAACTGTGACCCCCAGGGTGGGGCCAAATGTGACCAATGGGTCACCATTTGAACAAACTTGGTAGAAGACCATAAGCTAATAGCAAATGCGAAATATTAAACCTCTGGCTCTTGCAGTTTCAGAGAAGAAGTTTTTCCCTATACACGTCTATGTAAAACATGTGACCCTTGGGGCGGGGTCAAATGTGACGCGAGGGTCACCATTTGAACAAACTTGGTAAAGGACCATAAGCTTATAGCAAATGCAAAATATTAAACCTTAAGCTGCTGCAGTTCCAGAGAAGAAGATTTTTTTCAGTTTTTCCCTATACAAGCATTTATGTAAAACTGTGACCCCGGGGCGGGGCAAGATGTGACACCAGGGTCACCATTTGAACAAACTTGGCAAAGGACCATAAGCTTATAATAAATGTTTAATATCAAACCTCTGGCTCTTGTAGTTTCCGAGAAGAAGATTTTTAAAAAAAAGATCCTATATAAGTCTATGTAAAACTGGGACCCTTGGGGCGGGGACAAATTTGACCCCAGGGTCACCATTTGAACAAACTTAGTAGAGGACCATAAGCTGATGCTACATGTAACACATGAGAGCTCTGTGCCATGTGGTTCCAGAGAAGAAGATTTTTTTTCATTTTTGCCTATACAAGCCTATGTAAAACTGTGACCCCCGGGGTGGGGCTAAATGTGACCCCTGGGTCACCATTTGAACAAACTTGGTAGAGGACCACAAGCTTATAGCAAATGCAAAATATTAAACCTCTGGCTCTTGCAGTTTCAGAGAAGAAGATTTTTTAAGTTTTTCCCTATACATGTCTATGTAAAACATGTGAACCTTGGGGCGGGGCCAAATGTGACCCGAGGGTCACCATTTGAACAAACTTGGTAAAGGACCATAAGCTTATAGTAAATGCAAAATATCAAACCTCCGGCTGTTGTAGTTTCCGACAAGAAGATTTTTTTTTTTAAAAATCCTATATAAGTCTATGTAAAATTGTGACCCCCGGGGCGGGGACAAATTTGACCCCAGGGTCACCATTTGAACAAACTTAGCAGAGGACCATAAGCTGATGCTACATGTTATACATGAGAGCTCTGTGCCTTGTGGTTTCAGAGAAGAAGATTTTTTAAAGTTTTTTCCTATATGTCTATATGAAAAACATGCAAAACCTCAATATACAAAATTTGGACCCCCGGAGCACGGCCATTTTTGACCCCGGGGACTTTATTTGAATAAACTTGATAGTCTAGGCGTTGGCGATCATTTAAAAAGAAAAACTGTTGAAATCTGTCCAGCGGTTCTGGAGAAGAAGATTTTTTAAGGTTTCGACCATATATGGTAATGGCAGCCATCTTGGATGTAGTGCTGACCTAATTTTAACAAATCTAAAAAGCATTCATCTAAGGATCATCCATGTGAAGTCTGGTCAAAATTAGCCAAGCGGTTTCTGAGGAGAAGTCGTTTGAAGAAAAGTTAACGGACGGACGACGGACGGACGCCGGACGACGGACGCCGGAAGACGGACAACACACCATCCCATAAGCTCTGCTGGCCCTTGGCCAGTAGAGCTAAAAACAATCGAGTTTGCCGTTTGCTGAGATGACATTTAAGTGCATTTGTTTAAAAACAAAATGCGATTCTATTAAAACAAGAGGCCCAAGAGGGCCTGTGGATGCTTTACTGGCTAAAATGACTCTTATATCAAGGGTTATCGACATAAAATTCCCACCAGTAGATTTTTTAAAACATTGCAAAAACAACAGGGATAGGATGGCCTTAGATCGCTCACCTGGTAATCATGGGCAATAAGTCTGCTGTGTCTAGTCTGGCATGATGGGCATTTTTTAATTTGTCCCACTTTCTTCTATGAATGAAATTTCATAAAAATGTGTGTGGGTGTGTGGGTGGGGAGAAGGTGGGGTATGTTAACATTCTAAACAAATATGGTAATGATCAGATAAAAAATGAAGTAGTAACTACAGATTTAACAAAGGAAAATACAATATAGCATGTTTCAACAAATCAAGGGCCATAACCTGTCATTACTTCCTAGAACTAGCTGGTTTTCGAACTTGTCCAAAATTTCATTGAAATACCATGCTTTGTACAACTAGACATCATACTGAGGCTTCCTGCCAAATTTTATAGAATTCCAACAAGCCGTTTCGGAGGAGTAGTGCCGACAAGAAATTTTAAAGTAACAAGAGGTCAATGATCTTGAAGCTCTACTGATTGATTTTGATTTCAGGAAGTAGTCGCTACAGACTTGTTTTTTGAAAAATTATTTTTTGCCGTGGCGGCCATCTTGAATTTCCGGCCGACCTGAAATTTTGCTAGGATCAATTAGACATCAAGAGCAACATTCCTGTGAAGTTTCATGAAAATCCGTCAAGTAGTTTCAGAGGAGTAGTCGCTACAAGTTTTCATTATATAACTCTATGTAAACAAAGATGGCCACTGGCAGCCATGTTTAACGTTGAATCAAAATAATGTTTGACTCTTATAACCATCATGTCATGCTGATCATTTTACAAAAAGTCCCATATCAATATCACTTATAGTTTTCAAGACGTAGTCGCTACAAACTTCTTTTTTAAAAATCTATTTTTAGCTGTGGCGGCCATCTTGAATTTCTGTTCGATCTAAAATTTTGCTAGGATCAATTAGACATTAAGAGCAATATTCCTGTAAATTTTCATGAAAATCTGTTTAAGTAGTTTCAAAGGAGTAGTCGCTACAAGTTTTTACTATATAACTGTATGTAAACAAAGATGGCCTCTGGCAGCCATGTTTAACGTTGAATCAAAACGATTTTCGACAAGGACCAACATCATGTCATGCTGATCATTTTACAAAAAGTCCAATATCAATATCACTTATAGTTTTCAAGTAGTAGTCGCCACAAACTTGTATTTTGAAAATCTATTTTTAGCCATGGCAGCCATCTTGAATTTCCGGGCGACCTGAAATTTTGCTAGGATCAATTAGACATCAAGAGCAACATTCCTGTGAAGTTTCATGAAAATCCGTCAAGTAGTTTCAGAGGAGTAGTCGCTACAAGTTTTCATTATATAACTCTATGTAAACAAAGATGGCCACTGGCAGCCATGTTTAACGTTGAATCAAAATAATGTTTGACTCTTATAACCATCATGTCATGCTGATCATTTTACAAAAAGTCCCATATCAATATCACTTATAGTTTTCAAGACGTAGTCGCTACAAACTTCTTTTTTAAAAATCTATTTTTAGCTGTGGCGGCCATCTTGAATTTCTGTTCGATCTGAAATTTTGCTAGGATCAATTAGACATTAAGAGCAATATTCCTGTAAAGTTTCATGAAAATCTGTTAAGTAGTTTCAAAGGAGTAGTCGCTACAAGTTTTCATTATATAACTCTATGTAAACAAAGATGGCCGCTGGCAGCCATGTTAACGTCGAATCAAAACGATTTTCAACAAGGACCAACATCATGTCATGCTGATCATTTTAGAAAAAGTCCCATATCAATATCACTTATAGTTTTCAAGAAGTAGTTGCTACAAACTTGTATTTTGAAAATTTATTTTTAGCCATGGCGGCCATCTTGAATTTTCCGCCGACCTGAAATTTTGCTAGGATCAATTAGACATTAAGAGCAACATTCCTGTAAAGTTTCATGAAAATCCGCCAAGTAGTTTCAGAGGAGTAGTCGCTACAAGTTTTTACTATATAACTCTATGTAAACAAAGATGGCCGCTGGCAGCCACGTTTAACGTCGAATCAAAACGATTTTTGATAAGGACCAACATCATGTCATGCTGATCATTTTAGAAAAAGTCCCATATCAATATCACTTATAGTTTTCAAGAAGTAGTCGCTACAAACTTGTATTTTGAAAATTTATTTTTAGCCGTGGCGGCCATCTTGAATTTCCGGCCGACCTGAAATTTTGCTAAGATCAATAAGACATTAAGAGCAACATTCCTGTGAAGTTTCATGAAAATCCGTCAGGTAGTTTCAAAGAAGTAGTCGCTACAAGTTTTCATTATATAACTCTATGTAAACAAAGCAGCCATGTTTAAGGTAAAATCAAAACGATTTTCGACAAGGACCAACATCATGTCATACTGATCATTTTTGAAAAAGTCCCATATCAATATCTCTTATTGTTTTGAAGAAGTAGTCGCTACAAACTTATTTATTTTAAATCTATTTTTAGCTGTGGCGGCCATCTTGAATTTCCGGCCGACCTGAAATTTTTCTAGGATCAACTAGACATCAAGAGCAACATTCCTGTGAAGTTTCATGAACATCCGTCAAGTAGTTTCAGAGGAGTAGTCGCTACAAGTTTTTACTATATAACTCTATGTAACCAAAGATGGCCACTGGCAGCCATGTTTAATGTCGAATCAAAATAATTTTCCACAAGGATCTACATCATGTCATGCTGATCATTTTAGAAAAAGTCCCATATCAATATCACTTATAGTTTTCAAGAAGTAGTCGCTACAAACTTATTTTTTAAAAATCTATTTTTAGCTGTGACGGCCATCTTGATTTTCCGGCCGACCTGAAATTTTGATAGGATCAATTAGACATCAAGAGCAACATTCCTGTAAAGTTTCATGACAATCCGCCAAGTAGTTTCAGAGGAGTAGTCGCTACAAGTTTTTACTATATAACTCTATGTAAACAAAGATGGCCGCTGGCAGCCATGTTTAACGTTGAATCAAAACGATTTTTGACTAGGATCAACATCATGTAATGCTGATCATTTTAGAAAAAGTCCCATATCAATATCACTTATAGTTTTCAAGAAGAAGTCGCTACAAACTTATTTTTTAAAAATCTATTTTTAGCTGTGACGGCCATCTTGAATTTCCGGCCGACCTGAATTTTTTCTAGGATCAATTAGACATCAAGAGCAACATTCCTGTAAAGTTTCATGACAATCCGCCAAGTAGTTTCAGAGAAGTAGTCGCTACAAGTTTTTACTATATAACTCTATGTAAACAAAGATGGCCACTGGCAGCCATGTTTAACATCGAATCAAAATAATGTTTGACTAGGATCAACACCATGTCATGCTGATCATTTTAGAAAAAGTGCCATATCAATATCACTTAGTTTTCAAGAAGTAGTCGCTACAAACTTATTTTTTAAAAATCTATTTTTAGCTGTGGCGGCCATCTTGAATTTCTGGCAGACCTGAAATTTTGCTAAGATCAATAAGACATTAAGAGCAACATTCCTGTGAAGTTTCATGAAAATCCGTCAAGTAGTTTCAAAGAAGTAGTCGCTACAAATTTTCATTATATAACTCTATGTAAACAAAGCAGCCATGTTTAAGGTCAAATCAAAACGATTTTCGACAAGGACCAACATCATGTCATACTGATCATTTTAGAAAAAGTCCCATATCAATATCTCTTATTGTTTTGAAGAAGTAGTCGCTACAAACTTATTTATATTAAATCTATTTTTAGCTGTGGCGGCCATCTTGAATTTCCGGCCGACCTGAAATTTTTCTAGGATCAACTAGACATCAAGAGCAACATTCCTGTGAAGTTTCATGAACATCCGTCAAGTAGTTTCAGAGGAGTAGTCGCTACAAGTTTTTACTATATAACTCTATGTAACCAAAGATGGCCACTGGCAGCCATGTTTAACGTCGAATCAAAATATTTTTCCACAAGGATCTACATCATGTCATGCTGATCATTTTAGAAAAAGTCCCATATCAATATCACTTATAGTTTCCAAGAAGTAGTCGCTACAAACTTATTTTTTAAAAATCTATTTTTAGCTGTGACGGCCATCTCGAATTTCCGGCCGACCTGAAATTTTGATAGGATCAATTAGACATCAAGAGCAACATTCCTGTAAAGTTTCATGACAATCCGCCAAGTAGTTTCAGAGGAGTAGTCGCTACAAGTTTTTACTATATAACTCTATGTAAACAAAGATGGCCGCTGGCAGCCATGTTTAATGTTGAATCAAAACGATTTTTGACTAGGATCAACATCATGTAATGCTGATCATTTTAGAAAAAGTCCCATATCAATATCACTAATAGTTTTCAAGAAGTAGTCGCTACAAACTTATTTTTTAAAAATCTATTTTTAGCTGTGACGGCCATCTTGAATTTCCGGCCGACCTGAAATTTTTCTAGGATCAATTAGACATCAAGAGCAACATTCCTGTAAAGTTTCATGACAATCCGCCAAGTAGTTTCAGAGAAGAAGTCGCTACAAGTTTTTACTATATAACTCTATGTAAACAAAGATGGCCGCTGGCAGCCATGTTTAACGTTGAATCAAAACGATTTTTGACTAGGATCAACATCATGTCATGCTGATCATTTTAGAAAAAGTCCCATATCAATATCACTTATAGTTTTCAAGAAGAAGTCGCTACAAACTTGTATTTTAAAACTCTATTTTTAGCTTTGGCGGCCATCTTGGATTTCACATCAACATGAATTTTTGCTAGGATCAACTAGACTTTATGGGCAACATTTCTGTAAAGTTTCATGAATATCCATCCAGTAGTTTCAGCTGTGAAGTCGCTACAAATAAAAGTTTACGGACAGACGGACAGACGGACGACGGACGCCGCACCACGGCATAAGCTCCGCTGATCTCTGATCAGTTGAGCTAAAAATATATCAAAAAAATATATATATCTATTAAAAAAAAAATAAAAAAAAAAAAAATATATATATATATATATAAACTAATAAAAAAAAAAAAAAAAAGGCAAAACATCTTGTAAAGTTTGGTAAAGATCAGATGAAAAATGTATTGAATTGATTGGATTTTATAGTCGCACCAACAGCTAAGGTCATATGGCGACTTTCCAGCTTCCATTGGTGGAGGAAGACCCCAGGTGCCCCTCCAGGCAATTTTGGTGCACGGGCGGGCAACTGGGTAAGATGAAAAATAAAAGCCCTATCGTATTAACGAGGCAAAATATAGCATTTTTATCTAAATCAAAGGCCATAACTCCTCTGTTATTGGTCCATTCTGGCTGCGAGCTTTCATTGATATTAACAATCTGATAAAGTTTGGTAAAGATCGGACGAAAAATGAAGGCCTTTGACCAGTAGAGCTAAAAATCATCAGCTCAAAAAAGTAGGTCAAGGTCATAGATGAAATCCAGGCATCCAAAAAAAAGATGCACTACCGAAGACACAACTATGTAAAATAGAATATGTTTTCTTCCAAAGATTAAGCTATAAATTAGGTTTAAAACAACCAGTGCATAATTCTAGTTCATGAGAAAGTGATGTAAATGTAACAATTAAAGTTATCTGCCCTTTGCTTGGATGGTGAAGGTCACATCCACATATGCTTTGTCACGTTGCAATGTACCACTCAAGATACAACTATAAGCAAAGTTTGAAAGGTCTTAGTGCATACAGTTTGTGAAAAGGTGACCTAAATGCCAAAGTTGAAAGTAAAAATTATAAGGTTATCTGCCCTTGCTTGGAGGGTCAAGGTCACTTCCACATTTGCTTTGTCACGTTGCGATGTACACTCAAGATACAACTATAAGCAAAGTTTTAAATGACTAGTGCATACAGTTTGTGAAAAAGTGACCTAAACGCAAAAGTTGAACCTAAAAATTATTAAGTTATCTGCCCTTTTCTTGGAGGGTAAGGTCACTTCCACATTTGCTTTGTCACGTTGCCATGAACCACCCAAGATACAACTATAAGCAAAGTTTGAAAGGTCAAGTGCATACAGTTTGTGAAAAAGTGACCTAAACGCAAAAATTGAACCTAAAAATTAGTAAGTTATCTGCCCTTTGCTTGGAGGGTCAAGGTCACTTCCACATTTGCTTTGTCACGTTGCGATGTACCACCCATGATACAACTATAAGCAAAGCTTGAAAGATCTAGTGCATATAGTTTGTGAGAAAATGACCTAAATGCAAAACTTGGATTTTGACGCCGCCGCCGGAAAAGAAACACCTATGTCTCTTTTTTTCTTCGAAAAGGCGAGACAAAAATGCCATGAAAAATAAATAAATAAAATTTAACATTTAGACATCGTAGTTTGGTAAATTAGATTTATTTAAACATGATTCCTTTTTTAATCATTTAAGTCTATAACGTGTGAAACACAGTGCCAGAAAATCAATATTTCATAGCTCCGAATTATATACCTGTCCCCATTACCAATAACAACCAAAGTTTTTACACATTAAGTAAACACATTCAATTTACAAGGAATTTTGTTTTCATTTCAATATGTCGCTCCATACTGACTGAATAAACTTCATCAGCGAATAATTACAACCTGAATTTCATATTTATTCCTGTAAATTATTTTCAACTGCTTTTCCTGTTCAATTTTTATATCTATATTGTGAACGTGACTTTGTTTATTGTGTTATGCTGTACATTTAGATGTCTTTTTGATGTTCACAATTTTTAAACGTCAATAGGCAGCTGAAATTATTTTCTATAATTTTGTGGTATTCAGAAGTTTGATATATATAAAGTGTCAGTTAATTTATTTAACAAAGAAACTGCTTTTAGTATATTTTGGTTAAAATCCTAATTAATGTTTTTCTTTCGATTTCTTATAATTTTCTCTTAGGCTTAATTTTAACAGCTGGCTTCCTGCTATGATAACTGACAATTAATCAGTTTAACAAAAGAAGTGAAAGCAAGATAAATTCACAGGAAAGCCTAGTTGATTATTTAATTGTTAGTTGTAGACACTTATACAACCTAGAATAAACTTAATATCCTGTATGAACAATAAAGCTGTTCAGGCTATTTTCATAACCAGGGGCTACATTTTCACAACCCCGCCTTCCTGATATGTTTTGTAACATGTATTTTTATTGGTCGAAGTTGTGTAGACAAAAGTCCTTTTTAAGGTCTAATTTTTCTAGTAGAAGAGGAGGTTTGAGAAGTAGAGAATTAGTTTTAAGACAGAGGAATACCTTGTGCATTTGGATATCCATTTGAAGATTATTGAATAAGTTTATGTTTGGTGATTCCAGCATTGTGACATTTGTTAAAGTGATATCTGGTTTTCCGGTGAAGCATTTACATTAAATACGTGGACATCTGAATATTAATTTAGAAGATTATGTTTGGTGATTCCAACATTTGTGATTATATGTTTAAGTGCTATTTGGTTTTCCATTTAGCTTTTACATTGAATAAGTGACCATACATTGAATAAGTGAACACTATATTTGTTATCGTTTTAAATACATATACATATACTTAGAGGAACATTAAAATACAATATAGTTACAATTCGAACAAGTCTTCATTTATTTTATACATCACACATTGTGCGGGTCCACTAGCCGCATAATAATTGTGATCAGCTGTGTGCGTATTCGCATTTATTCATCCTCACTGTATCGTGTATAACTGGGTATTATAGCGAGCAATATGATCAGCGTGATTCTATCACGTCACCTAAAGAAATTATTATGCTATCCTATCAATATATGATAAATATAAATATAACTTTCTCAATGTTAATGAGGGTAATTGACAGCATTGACTAATCACAGCTTCCTATTAAAATAAACTAAAATAAAAGAAGGATGGCCTTGGCATCAATAAGTATCATTAACAATATTATACATTACCTAGGGCTATAACTTCCAGCGGTAGTACAGTTGCATCTATTTCATTTAAGATGACAATGTCGTAGTCACCAAAATCTTCCTGATTTGTCATGCGCAATGTGACCGTTGCCATGGTACCATTGGTAGTGACGTTGTGTGTAAATACAGGAAGTATTACACGCGTAGTTGTCAGGTTAATTGTTCCTTCTTCTTTTGACTGCCTGGTACCGTTGATCTTCTTGTGACATGTCACATTTAGGTCGATGTCTGTATTGAGGTAGAACTTGACTACTACTGGTGTGTCAATGTTAATTTCTGCTGGAACCTTGTGCTTTTCCTCTCCAACAAGAAGTATTGGGCTTGTAATGATTGGAAAAGCTAAAACAATATAAATGTATAAGTACATCATGAGTTGAAAAATAATATGAGCCGCAACACACGAAAACGTCCCTTCGGACGTTCAGACGACAACGTCATAACGTAACAATTTATGACGTCAGCCGGTAATCAATTAATTACTAATCAAATTTCTCGCCACTTCTGTGTTTTACGTAATTATTATATCATAGGGAATATGTTTCTTAATATAAATAGTTGATGCTATAGAAAATGGTAATTGTTTATGTTTTTTGTTGTTATTTAATGAACGACGTTGTCCATGACGCCGACGTCAGCGTCAATATTAATGGTGATTACGATCTTTAATTTTCAAATTGAGATAAAATCTTTTTTAATTAAGATATCAACATAAAATAAAGAGATTGTTAAAGAGAAAATCACCGTGTTTCATAAACATCAAAAAACATAAAGTGTGAAGATTTTGTCTGAAGGGTCGTTTTCGCGTGTTTCGGGTCATATATATATACCTTTTTTTCATGTTTAATTTAAACAAGAAGACTGGTAGAACTGATGGATGCTTCCCTGGGGAATGCTTAAGTTTCAATGAAGTGGTATCGGAAAGGTAAAATGTACAACAATAATAAAATTATATAGGTCTGTGAGTCATTATATGATATGGGTGATTTTTTAGACAAAAGCCAAAGGCAATAACATGCTGTTGCCTACAACTTAAAAGAAGGCTCATCCGTTACATTCCAGACAAGAGATGTCTGATAATCATGTTATGTAAGTGTACAAAGAGGAATAATTCTGTATTTACTAAAGATACAGTTAGAGGTACGGTCTCGCATTCTGCACGTCCTCTCAATGTCCGGTTTCAATGTGTTTCAATCCAGTCCCATTGGTAGTTTTCAAGCTATGCTCTGGACAAGAATTAAAGGTATATAATGTCAAAGGGCAATAACTCTAATTTAAATAAGTAATTAGTTATGGTTCTTAAGCTATGCAATTCCTCTCATTGGCTTTTATCAATCATTGTGTCAAGTTTCATTCCAGTTCCATTTGTATTTTTCAAGTTATGATCCAGACAAGAAATAGCTTAAAATTACAAAGGGCAATAATTCTAATTTGAATGAAGATAGAGTTATGGTTATTTAGCTCAGCACTTCCTCTATGCCCTCTATCATTGTGTAAAATTTAATTCCAGACTCTTTAGTAGTTTTCAAGTAATGCTACAGACAAGAAATATAAGTGTACAATTGAAATGGCAATAAGTCCAATTTGAATGAAGATAAGATTTATAATGTATGCTCTGCACTTTCTCTCATTGCCCTCTATCATTGTGTGAAGTTTCATAGTCTTTAAGTTATGCACTGGACAAATAAAGCGGGATGGCCGGTCAGACTTATGTAGTTACGCGTGAAAGATTGTGACATGTTCGCATGTGGGATGCAAGTAAAATCCAAATAAATGTTGATGTGGGCTGCAAGATGCACCCCCACTGAGTGTCATTTATACAATGGTACACTGTGAGTTGCACCTTAGCATGATTCAGGAAAGCAAAATTGCAATTACTGCTAACATAGAATTTACAAGAAAAACTGATTTAGATACAGACCAATCCCTTGATATATAAGAGAATTTTTTGAAACTGCATGTTGAAACAGGTAGATTATACTCAAAACCAAAGGTACCTATCAATCAGCACACTTGCAAACGTTGTTTATTGATTTCCTTTTATCATGGGAGACTTATTTAGGTCTGAGATATCCATCACTTTTAAAAGCCAATCGTGTATTATTATCTTTGAAATAATGGCAATTAACGATTAATTTATTGTTCGAAGATGTTTCTCATTGATATATAAGAGAATTTTTTGAAACTGCATGTTGAAACAGGTAGATTATACTCAAAACCAAAGGTACCTCTCAATCAGCACACTTGCAAACGTTGTTTATTGATTTCCTTTTATCATGGGAGACTTATTTAGGTCTGAGATATCCATCACTTTTAAAAGCCAATCGTGTATTATTATCTTTGAAATAATGGCAATTAACGATTATTTATTGTTTGAAGAATGTTTATTTTGAAAACATTTCTATTTAACAATGTATACACACTTAATAAAATAGAATAGTATATATTCATATAACTGTTTATTACAGTTCTTTATTTATTAATTTTAAAATAACACATTAACAGACAGAGCAATCAGTTTTATGTGCTTATATTTATAATGCAAATCAATGTTATTGCTTCTATAAACATTGTTTTATTCTTTTTATTTTTTTATATCAAATTCTTAATTAAAATGTGTATTGCTTGTTTGCCACATTTGAATAGTATAAATATTTTTAGAATGTGATTGGAAATTGTTAATAAATACTAGAATACTTATCCAACATGTTAGTTCTCTTGAACTACTTCAGCCAATAAATAGGGCTAAACCTCAATGAATATTGTGTTCTAAAAATACATTGAAACAGTCAATGATTTCATACAAACAGAAAATTTCTTGCAAATTAATTATTATATAATTATACAAAAGTTTGGTAAAAATATGTATTGGGAGATTTACACAATATATGACGTCACTGAAATTTAGCCCTAGTGTATCAAGTACTATATATTTACAATGTTTGATACACGCATGTATATATTTGTTTCTCTTAGTCTATGATGTCAAAAATTGCCTGCTTGTACTCTCAGTACTTACTTTGAGCCTGAGCGGTGATATTTAAATGCAACAACATACTTTAACTGAGTGGTGATACCTTAGTGGTTTTGTACTCATACATGTGGTGATATATGAATGAGAATATAATGAGATATTGCAACGATATACTTTGAGTGTTGATACCTTAGTGTTGTTTTTCACTGATACCCGAATGGTGATATCAGCGAGAATACCGGAGTGGTGATACCTAATTGCTATTATACTTGAGATTTGATACTTGTTTTTATTTCAAGGGACAGGTGTCCTGCTTGAACAGTCGTACCTGAGTGGTGACATTCTGATAGGGAATTATATACCATTTTGAGTTGTGCTACACAAGACATTTATTGAGTGGAGTAATTATGAAACAAGAGGTCAGTGACCTTGAAGCTCTACTGATTTTAATAGCTAGATCAGCCATGGACACCTGTGAAGTACTATACAAACAAGAGCATCAAGAATTGCAGGGCAATCCATAGTCCCCCACCGGCCCAGACAAACATTTTCCAGACATTTTCTATGATGGAGGTCAAAGATCTAGGTCAAGGTCACAATGACCTTTTTTTGGTACGCTACACACCGCTATCCCAAGATGTATTCATATACCTAGTTTGGTGTCTCAAAGTGTTATAGTATTGAAAATACGATCCGGACAAGCATTTTCTATGACAGATGTCACAGGTCAAGGTCACAATGACCTTATTTTGGTACCCGAGACACCGCTATCCCAAGATGTATTCACATACCTAGATGTATTCACATACCTAGTCTGGTATCTCTAAGTGTTATAGTATTGAAAATACAGTCCGGACAATCATTTTCTATGACAGAGGTCACAGTGACCTTATTTTGGTACGCGACATACCGCTATCCCAAGATTTATCCACATCCCAAGTTTGGTATCTCTAAGTATTATAGTATTGAATATAAATTCCGGAGAAGCATTTTCTATGACAGAGGTCACAGGTCAAGGTCAAGATGACCTTATTTTGGTATGCGACACACCGCTATCCCAAGATGTATTCACATACCAAGTTTGGTATCTCTAAGTGTTATAGTATTGAAAACACGGTCCGAACAAGCACTTTCTAGAGGTCACAGGTCAAGTTCATAGTGACCTTATTTTGGTACGCGACACACCGCTATCCCAAAATGTATCCACATACCAAGTTTGGTATCTCTAAGTGTTATCGTATTGAAAATACGGTCAGGACAAGCATTTTCTATGACAAAGGTCACAGGTCAAGGTCACAATGACCTTATTTTGGTACCATCACACCGCTATTCCAAGATGTATTCACATGCCAAGTTTGGTATCTGTAAGTGTTATAGTATTGAAAATACGGTCTGGACAAGCATTTTCTATGCATTTTCTATGACAGAGGTCACAGGTCAAGGTCACAATCACCTTATTTTGGTACGCGATACACCGCTATCCCAAGATGTATTCACATACCAAGTTTGGTATCTTTAAGTGTTATAGTATTGAAAAACCGGTCCGGACAAGCATTTTCTATGACAGAGGTCACAGGTCAAGGTCACAATGACCTTATTTTGGAACGCGACACACCGCCATCCCAAGATGTATTCACATACCAAGTTTGGTATCTCTAAGTGTTATAGTATTGAAAAACCGGTCCGTACAAGCATTTTCTATGACAGAGGTTACAGGTCAAGGTCACAGTGACCTTATTTTGGTACGCGACACACCACTATCCCAAGATGTATCCACACACCAAGTTTGGTATCTCAGTCTTATAGTATTGAATATATGGCCCGGACAAGCATTTTCGGAACATTTTCTATGACAGAGGTCACAGATCAAGGTCACTGTGACCTTATTTTGGTATACGACAAACCGCTATCCCAAGATGTATTCAAATACTAAGTTTGGTATCTCTAAGTGTTATAGTATTGAAGATACTGTCCGGACAAACATTTTCTATGACAAGAGGTCACAGGTCAAGATCAAGGTCACAGTGACCTTTTTTTGGTACTCAACACACTGCTATCCCAAGATGTATCCACATACCAAGTTTGGTATCTCAAAGTCTTATAGTATTGAGCATTTCGGAGTTTCGGAAGTAGTCGCCACAAGAATTCCTACAGACCCAATTGCGTTCAAGTACCCCAAAAATGCATTCCGTTTACATTTCGTTTGCGCTCCGTTTGCATTTCAGTTTTATGAATGCATTTTTTAAAATGCATATCATTTGCGTTTTTGAATGCATTCAGCGATTATAAACGAAACTATTGCATTTGCGTTCGTTCATTCAGCGTTTACCAATCGCAACATTTCTGATGATTAAACTACGCATGATATCCAGTCATGCAATTCTTACCACGAGTCGGCGACTAATGTTTGTGATCATATTGAAGAATGTGTCCTTTGGTTGACATTATTTGGTGGTGCACATTGATGATTATTCTGTGTTTTCTTCCGGGGTTTTGCCATTTTCATCAAAAATTTAAGATACTTGACTCTATATAAAAAATATGCTGTCTGATTTTACCAACATTATTTCAGTTTTATATTGAAATTATATAAAGTTTGTGCTACACAATAAATACATTTCCTATTTTAAATCAGTAAAAATGAAATTGTGTAATCGTGCTTAAAAAACAGCATTTACACAGTGTATTTCTTTATATTAAAATATAACGCACTTCGTTTAAATCGAGACTTCAATTATGTACTCAAAAGAATAATATTGAAAGGTATCCGAAATGCATTTGCGTTTGTTTCGTTCGTTTTCCTTGCGTTCGTTTCGTTCGTTCCATTCGTTTTCAGCGTTTAGCATTTTAAAAAATGCATTCATCGTTCGTTTTTTTAAAAAGGCTGAATGCTGAAAACGAACGAAACAAACGCAACGAACGAAATGCATTTTTAAAATATAGATCGTGCAACGTTCATTCTGCGTTCATTTTCCATTCGTTCAGCGTTCGTTCTGCATTTATTTGGGGTACTTGAACGCAACTGGGTCTGTATATAACACTGTGGCAGCCATGTTCGACATCGAATCAAAATAATTTTGTTTAGGACCAACTACATGTCATGCAAATCATTTTAGTAAAGTTTCCAAATCAATACCACTTATGCTTTTTTAAAAAGTAGTCACCACAAAGCTGTATTTTTAAAATCTATTTATAGCTATGGTGACCATCTTGACTTACTGGCCAACCTGGTTTGTATTTATGATTAACTAGACATCAAGAGCAACATTCGTGTAAAGTTTCATGAAAATCCATTAAGTAGTTTCAGAGGAGTAATCGCCGCAAGTTTTTCCAGTATAATTCTATGTAAAAAAAGATGGCATATTTGACATAAAATCAAAATGAATTTTGTTTAGGATCAACTACATGTCATACCAGCCATTTTAGTAAGGTTCCAAATCAATACTACTTATGGTTTTTTAAAATCTATTTTTTAGCCATGGTGGCCATCTTATATTTCCGGCAGACCTGAATTTATGCTAGGATCATCTAGACATCAAGAGCAAAATTGCTGTGAAGTTTCATGAAAAGTTTTTCCTATATAACTCTATGTAAACAAAGATGTTTAAATCGAATCAAATGATTTTGGTTAGGACCAACTACATGTTGTGCCAGTCATTTTGTTAAAGGTCTCAAATCAATATAAGTTATAGTTTTTGAGAAGTAGTAGCCACAAAACTGTATTTTAAAACCTATTTTAAGCTATGGCAGCCATCTTGAATTTCAGGCCAACCTGAATATTTGCAATAGCAAGATTCCTGTGAAGTAGCATGAAAATCCTTCAAGTATTTTCAGAGTAGTCGCCACAAACTTCTCCTATATAACTCTATGTAAACAAAGATGGCCACTGGTGGCCAAGTTTTACATTGAATCAAAATAAATTTTGGTTAGGACTAACTACATTTCATGCCAGTCATTTTGGTAAAGGTTTCAAATTCATATCACTCATGGTTTTTGAGAAGTAGTCGCCACAAAATTGTGTTTTAAAGTCTGTTTTTAGCCGTGGCGGCCATCTTGAATTTCTGGCCGACCTAAATTTTTGCTAGGATCAACTAGACATTAAGAGCAACTGTGAAGTTTCATGAAAATCCATCAAGTAGTTTCAGAGGAGTAGTTGCTACAAGTTTTTCCTATATAACTCTATATAAACAAAGATGGCTGCTGTCAGCCATATTTAACGTCGAATCAAGATGATTTTCGACAAGGACCAACATCATGTCATGCTGATTATTTTAGAAAAAGTCCCATATCAATATCGCTTATAGTTTTCAAGAAGAAGTTGCTACAAACTTGCTTTTTAAAAATATATATTTAGCTTTGGTGGCCATCTTGGATTTTACATCAACATGAATTTTTGCTAGGATCAACTAGACTTTATGGGCAACATTCCTGTAAAGTTTCATGAAAATCCCTCTAGTAGTTTCAGACGAGTAGTCACTACAAAAGGGTTTATGGACAGACGGATGGATGGACAGATGACGGATGCCACACGTGCACAGCATAAACTCTTATGAGAGCTATATTGTGGGGTTATCTGTATGTATAAATGTGTCTTATGAGTTTTCTGTTTTGTGGGGTTAACCCCATTAGTCATTCAATTTTAAAAGCTTATTTGAACAGTATGAGGTGCGTTGAGTAACTTTTCTTTATTTTCCATCTAGGTTTAACACAAGCAAACCCCACAACATCCAAACGTACATACTTTAACACCATTAGTGCTGTCCTTTACACAAGTCCAGCTAACCAAACAGTGTAAAATCTACACAACGTAGCTCTCGTCTGTACGTCTGCTCTGCTGATCTTTAATCATTAGAGCTAATATCTATCTGCAATATATTTTGTGATTGTTGCGATATCTGAGAAGTGGTGTTTTTGTAGAAACATGTAGTGACCTCAGGACATAATTTGTTATAATTACTGTTCTCTGTTTAGATGACTGAATCATTGTTTGTATGTAAGGATGTGTGTGCATGAGTTTGTATGTGAAATGTATAGCATACTTTCGATTAAACAAGTTGTTATTGTTTTGAATGATAATTCTCCAGTCATTTTATTACACCTACTCACAGAACCACCCCACACCAGTAACACAAATTCCCATCTATAAGACTTGAAATCTACCATAAAATCATAATTTTTGCAAATGAAAATGTTGAAATAGTACCTACCGATGATAGGAAAGAATGATTATGATGTCCCAATACTTGGACAATTTTACATTGTATATACAATTTACATGTACTTTGCCAGTTTGATAGTACCAAATCAAATATAAATTAATTGTTATAACTTGAAATGTTGGATATCCGACTAATGCCCTCGCTGTAGAACACTCAGTGCATGTAATTTAACATTTTATTGAATGCAGACCTAAACATAAAAATTCAAGTTCATAATTCTAAGTGTGACCTTGACCTTGTGGTCACAGGTGATTGGATACATGACAGAATGTTAGTGTACTACCTTAGTAATCAACAAATACAATTTGGAAGTAATAAATGAAAGCAATCTGAGAATATTAGCAAAAATATAATATTAACATTTTATTGAAAGCACACGCAAACATTTTTTTTTCACGTGTGGTCACAGGTGATCGGAAATATGAAGGTATATTTTCGTACAATTTTAGTAATCAACAAACAAAATTTGAATGTAATACATGAAAGCAATCTAAGAATATTAGCAAAAATATAACTTTAACATTTTAATTAAATCAGACCTAAACACAAAACTTCCAAGTGCGGAACCTTGACCTAGTAGTCGCAGGTGATCAAAAATATGACAGAATGTTTATGTATGACCTTAGTAATCAACAAATAAAATATGAAAGTAATTTGTGGAATCATTTTGAGAATATGAGCAAAAAATATAACTTAACCATTTTATTAAAAGCAGACCTAAACGCAAAACGCAAAACTACCAAGTGTGTGACCTTGACCTCGTGGTCGCTGGTGATCAGAAACATGTCGGAATGTTTTTGTACAACCTAAGTAATCAACAACAAATAAAATATGAAAATAATTGGCGACAGCATTTTGAGAATATGAGCAACTGAAAGCAGACCTAAACTGAAAACTTGGGGATGTATTTACTTATATTTGAAAAGAAATGTAACACTACCATCCATGTTTTCTGTACTAGTACCATACACCTTGACAGGTCTCACTACAGTTATCTCCCTTGCCAGCAATGGTAGGAACTTTCTTACACTTAAAAAAAAGAACTGTGATATTCAATTATTATTACCCCGGAGTGTAATTTTAGTGTGAGGTACGAGTTCAACCCTATGAAGCGATATTTCTTTTTTTTGTACCGCTATTGAATTCCGTCTTGGTTTTTTTCCAGCAAATATTCAATAATGGCTGAAATGTTATGTTTGTCAAGGCATTTTTTTTGTTTTTATAAGACATTGTCTCTTTCAATACCGAGCATACTGACTGCTCCACAGCGTTTGACTGAAACGCGACATGCGCAGTGAAGCAGTCTGTACTGAGCGATTTTGTACGCTGAAATCTAATTGGCTAATCTTAAGGTCAATCTGACGTGACTTCCAATGCAGTGTTGTCAGATCCTTAGTAGTGTAGGGTATCATAGCGTGATAAAGGGTCCGATTTTAATGAGATTGTTGTAGTGGTTCAGAGAGGCCCTGCTACATATGCAGAGCAATGTAAAAACAACTGTTTTGTGAGATGTGAATCATACTTTATCCTGTTCATCAGACACTTACTGTTAAGAGCACGTCATTGATCCAGATTTGGTATTTGATGGTTTTGCAGTGTAAAATTTACTATGGTGCAAGACATTCGGATTGTATGCTATACCGCAATCAGCTTTGAATTCTGTATTTATAGGAAGTGTGGCAACTCTTTTTCTCAATATGGGAGACAATCCATTCATCTCGGAACAACACACACTCATTTGAAAGTATCCACATACAGAGCAACGTATATGTGTGTAAAGTGGGTCTCGGATTTGCATCGGAACCTTGATGTGAGATGCCTTTATACACACCTCACCGAATCCATACATGGGACTTGTACAGTATCTAGACAGCATGTTTGAGGTAATTATAAGTACTGTTGCTGTAATCAAGTACTTAATGTATCACGTTAGAATCATACCCCACCCACTTCAAATGTATGGCGTTGATTTGTAATAACTAACTGTAATTAAACCCATTACTTTTCACTCGTCAAGAATGTCGGTCGCATACAACCTCATGATTGTATAGTATCCTTATGTAAATTAATTTGTCAGCTCATGTAAAGTAACCTAATACGTAAAAATAATTTATTTGTCACTCGTCAAGAATTTTGGTCGCAAACAATCTAAAAAACCTTATATAAAATAACTTATTTGTAACTTGTCTAGAATCTCGGTCGTTTTCAACCTTATACAACCTTACGCAAAATGACCTTACGTAAAATATTGTAAATTTGTCGCTCATCAAGAATGTTGGTCATATAGCATAGCAAAGCATACATCCTTGTATAAAATAACCTTACGTAAAATAATTTATTTCTCACTCCTTAAGTATGTCGGTCGCATACTACCTTGCGTAAAATAAGCTTAAGTAAAATATATAACTTTACGTAAAATCATTTATTTTTAATTTTGTAAAAGCGTTAACTTTTGTGATTTGTGATGGTTGTTGGGAATGTGTGAAACTATTGTACTGAATTTAGTTAATTTCAGATCAATGTTGACTTTACTTGATTTGGTTTGACTATTGACTTTACTAGACTTGATTTGACCAACTCAACTGAAAACCTACATAACTTGTTTATGATTTGACTCACCAAAACTTGACTAGACTTAGACTTGACATGAACTTGACTTAGACTTGACATGAACTTGACTTAGAATTGACATATACTGAACTTGAACTTGACTTGAATGTGTGAAACTATTGTATTGAATTTAGTTAATTTCAGATCAATATATTTAGTAAACTGTATAAGAATACATTTTCAGTTTGGTGTTACTTGACTTGACTATTGTCTCGACTCGACTAGAATATAATTAACTGGACTTGACTTGACTAGACTGACTCAGCTGCTGAAAGTCTGCACAACTTGTTTATGACTTGACTCACCATAACTTCCTTGTTACCTGACTCACCATAACTTGACCTGACTTGACTCGACTCGAACTCGACTTACACACATTGCAATTTAAATATGAAACAATTTTTAGGTAAAGAAAACATAAAGCTTAATACAGAAATAACAATAATGATAATCCTTTACTAAAGAAGAAGTTATGAAAGATATACCTTTGTCGTCTCAATGTAATTCTGCTCATAGCCATTCGAATCAAAACAATTTTCAACAAGGACCAATATCATGTAATGCTGATCATTTTAGAAGAAGTCCCATATCAATATCACTTATAGTTTTCAAGACCTAGTTGCCACAAATTTGTTTTTTAAAAATCTATTTTAAGCCATGGTGGCCATCTTGAATTTCCGTCCGACCTGAAATTTACGCTAGGATCAACTAGACATCAAGAGCAACATTTCTTTTAAGTTTCATGAACATTCTTTCAGTAGTCTGAGAGGAGTAGTCGCCACAAGTTGTTCCTATATAACTCTATGTTAACAAAGATGGCCACTGGCAGCCATGTTCGACATCCCATCAAAATAAACTTTGGTTAGGATCAACTAGATGTCGTGCCAGTCATTTTGGTAAAGGTTCCAAATTAACATCCCTTACATTTTTTGAGAAGTAGTCGCCACAAAAACGCATTTTTAAAATATATTTTTAGCCGTTGCGGCCATCTCGAATTTCCGGCCGACCTGAATTTTTACTAGGATCAACTAGACATCAGGAGCAACATTCCTGTGAAGTTTCATGAAAATCTGTCTAGTAGTTTCGGAGAAGTTTTTCCTATATAACTCTATATAAACAAAGATGGCCGCTGGTGGCCATGTTTGACATCAAATCAAAATGAATCTTGGTTACGACCAAGTAAATGTCACACCAGTCATTTTGATAAAGGTTCCAATTTAATATCACAGTTTTTGAGAAGTAGTCGCCACAGAGTCGCAGTTTTAAAATCTCGTTTTAGCAGTGGCGGCCATCTTAAATTTCCTAGCATCCTGAATTTTTGCTAGGATCAACTAGACATCAAGAGCAACATTCCTGTCAAGTTTCATGAAAGTCCATCAAGTAGTTTCAAAGGAGTAGTCGCCACACATTATTCCTAGAGAAGTAGACGCTACAAGTATTTACTATATAACTCTATGTAAACAAAGATGGCCACTGGTGGCCATATTTGACATCCAATCAAAAGAACTTTGGTTAGGACCAACTACATGTTGTGCCAGTCATTCTGGTAAAGGTTCCAAATCAATATCACTTATGGCGTTTGAGAAGTCTATTTTTAGCCATGGTGGCCATCTTGAATTTCCGGCAAATCTGAATTTTTGCTAGGATCAACTAGACATCAAGAGCAACATTCCTGTCAAGTTTCATGAAATTCCATCAAGTAGTTTCAAAGGAGTAGTCCCCACACATTATTCCTAGAGAAGTAGACGCTACAAGTATTCACTATATAACTCTATGTAAACAAAGATGGCCACTGGTGGCCATATTTGACATCCAATCAAAAGAACTTTGGTTAGGACCAACTACATGTTGTGCCAGTCATTCTGGTAAAGGTTCCAAATCAATATCACTTATGGCGTTTGAGAAGTCTATTTTTAGCCATGGCGGCCATCTTGAATTTCCGGCAAACCTGAATTTTTGCTAGGATCAACTAGACATCAAGAGCAACATTTCTGTGAAATTTCATGAAAATCTGTCTAGTAGTTTCAGAGGAGTAGTCGTCACAAAAAAAAGTTTACGGATGAACAGACAGACGGACTGACGATGGACGCCGCACCACGGCATAAGCTCTGCTGATCTTTGATCAGTACAGCTATAAATAAAACAAGAGGTCAATGACTTTGAAGCTCTACTGGTAGGTTTTGATAGCTAGATCAGCATTCCTGTGAAGTTTCATGAACATCTATCAAGTAGTTTCAGAGGAGTAGTCGCTACAAGTTTTTACTATATAACTATGTAAACAAAGATGGTCACTGGCAGCAATGTTTAATGTCAAATCAAATTAATTTTCAAAAGGACCAACATCATGTCATGCAGATCATTTTAGAAAATGTCGCACATCAATATCACTTATAGTTTTCAAGAAGTATTTGCAACAAATTTCGTTTTTCAAAAACCTATTTTTAGCCATGGCGGCCATCTTGAATTTCTGTCGGACCTGAAAGTTAGCTATGATCAACTAGACATCAAGAGAACCATTTCTGTTAAGTTTCCTGAAAATCCTTCAACTTGTAGTCTCAGAGGAGTAGTTGCCACAAGTTTTTCTTATATTAACTCTATGTAAAGAAAGATGGCCATGTTTGACATCCAAATAAAAATGAACTTTGGCTTGGACCAACTACATGTTGTGGCAGTCATTTTGGTAAAGGTTCCAAATCAATATCACTTATGTTTTTTGAGTAGTCACCACAAAATCTCATTTTTAAAATGTATTTTTAGCAGTGGTGGCCATCTTGAATTTCCGGCCAACCTGAATATTTGCTAGGATCAACTAGACATCAAGAGCAACATTCCTGTGAAGTTTCATGAAAATCAGTCAAGTAGTTTCAGTAGTCGCCACAAGTCTTTCCTATGTAAACAAAGATGGCCGCTGGTGGCCATGTTTGACATCCAATCAAAACAAACTTTGTTTAGGACCATGTCGTGCTAGTCATTTTGGTAAAGGTTCCAAATCAATATTACGGTTTTTGAGAAGTAGTCGCCGCAAAATCGCATTTTTAAAATCTATTTTTAGCCGTGGTGGCCATCTTGAATTTCCGACTGACCTGATTTTTTGCTAGGATCAACTAGACATCAACAGCAACATTCCTGTCAAATTTCATGAAATTCCTTCAATTAGTTTCAGAGAAGTAGTCGCCACAAGATTTTCCTATATAATTCTATGTAAACAAAGATGGCCGCTGGTGGCCATGTTTGACATTCAATCAAAATGAACTTTGGTTAGGACCAACTACATGTCGTGCCAGTCATATTGGTAAAGGTTCCAGATCAATATCTCTTATGGTTTTTCAGAAGTAGTCGCCACAAAATCGCATTTTTAAAATCTATTTTTAGCCCTGGTGGCCATCTTGAATTTCCAGCCGACCTGAATATTTGCTAGGATCAACCAGACATCAAAAGCAACATTCCTGTCAAGTTTCAGGAAATTCCATAAAGTATTTTCAGAGGATTAGTCGCCACAAGTTTTTCCTATATAACTCTATGTAAACAAAGATGGCCACTGACGGTCATGTTTGACATCCAATTAAAATGAAGTTTGGTTAGGAACAAACTACATGTCGTGCCAATCATTTTGGTAAAGGTTTCAAATCAATATCACTTATGTTTTTTGAGAAGTAGTCTGCACAAAATCGCATTTTTAAAATCTATTTTTAGCCGTGTATTTTTATGTTATGGAATATGTGGACGTATTTACTTACATTTGACAAGAAGTGTAACACTACCCTCCATGTATTCTGTATTAGTACCATACACTTTGACACCATTACTGGCGCTGCATCTGTATGTACCGGAATGTTTGTAAGTCAGTTGTGTCAAGGTCAATGTTGGTGTCTGCGACCATTGTGCCACCTCACCATAATCATTCCAAGTTTGTATCCAGCCTCTGTACTTGTAGTTGTTATTTGGGACACCATTTGCATTACATATCACGTCTACTGATGATGCATGGACCGTTATGTTTGTTGTTGTTGCTCTTACATCAGGAGGATCTGAAAAATGATAATAACATTATTACATATGAATCTTATAACATTCAGAGAATCTGGACAAGAGGTCCTGAATCTGAACTTATAGGTTTTTCAAAAGGCAGATCAGCCATTGCCATTTCCGACTAGGCAACTGCATTTCACCCATATAGCAAACGACTGTTGATCCAGGCCAAATAGGCTGAGTTAAAGTTTCGGTGTTATTAATTTAGGGGAAAAATATATAAATATTTAGTAATTATTTATATTGATTTTATTTTAAAAACTTTACATAACCGTTAAAAGAAATATACATAAACAGAAACAAAAGATAGTGAATCCTACAGGTCTTTAGAATCTAGTATTGTAGTGACAACTGACGTTGTTGTTTTTTAAATTGTTGGAAAAACCTCGTTTAACTTTCAATAGAAAAATATTCCATACATGTCACTTACTGTTGGATACAGACGCGATAAACGGATGCATAAAGGGAGATAATAAAATGTAAACATGATCAAACATATGCAGCTTTGCTTTTATCCTAAATCACTGGTGGATTGATATCAAATGAAAGAATGAAGCCTTACTGATTACAATACGAATCTAGCATGTGTTTAAAAATATATTAAAGAAAATGCTTCTAAAACGAGTTATGGTGAAACCAAAAAAGAGGTCAATGACCTTGAAGCTCTACTGATAGATTTTGATAGCCAGATCAGCTATGGGAACATGTGAAGTTTTATGGAAATAAGACCAACACTTTCAGAGAATTAGTCATTTTAGTAAAGGTTCCAAATCAACACCACTTATGGTTTTTGAGAAGTAGTTGCCACAAACTTGTATTTAAGCTGTGGCAGCCATCTTGATTTCCGGTCAACCTGATTTTTACTTGGGACTAACTGGACATCAAGACCAACATTCCTGTAAAATTTTATGAAAGTCATTTTGGTAAAGGTACCAAACCGATACCACTTATGGCTTTTAGAGAAGTAATCACCCATATAACTGTATTTAAAATCTATTTTTAGCAATGCCATCATGAATTTTAGGTCAACCTGATTTTTACTTAGGATCAACTAGACATCAAGAGCAACATTCCTATATTCCTAAATATTATGATTTATTATGCAACATTATCTATGCAACATTATAATCTCATTCAATTTTATCCTAGGCGACCAGATCACAGATCATGTTATGCAATGTCTCCTGAGAATTAGGTTAATATCTCACCAGTACAAGTAGACTTGCTCTTGTCTCTGTGGTCATATGTGGTAAATCAGAATAAAAATAAAAATCTTAAAATCCTACAATTTGTGTTTCAATCTTTTTCTGAGAGCCAAAAATACAAAGGAGACTTAATTCTTACCCCACTATGAATGTATAACGGACTGTTTTTCCCTTGAATTTGGACTAGTCCATTTATAGTAAAAAGGAGTGTTTCGGTCAAATGACTGATGAGCACCCAGTGTAAACCCTGATCAGACTGCAAGATGACGTGCCAGTCATTTTGGTAAAGGTTCAATATCACTTACGTTTTTTGAGAAGTAGTCGCCGCAAAGTCACATTTTTAAAATCTACTTTTAGCAGTGGTGGCCATCTTGAATTTCCTACTGACCTGAATTTTTGCTAGGATCAACTAGACATCAAGAGCAATATTCTTGAAAAGTTTCATGAAATTCCATCAAGTAGTTTCAGAGGAGTAGTTGCCACAAGTTTTTCCTTTATAACTCTATGTAAACAAAGATGGCGGCTGTTTGATATCCAGTCAAACTGAACTTTGGTTAGGACCAACTACATGTCGTGCCAGTCATTTTGGTAAAGGTTCCAAATCAATATCACTTATGGTTTTTGAGAAGTAGCCGCCACAAAATAGCATTTTTAAAATCTATTTTTTTCTATGTAAACAACAGACTATAAATTGAAAGTGGGAAAGCACATAAAACATGATGGCTAAATGGCCCTGAACACTCACACTATGGTATCATTTCATTGTATACACTTGCAGCAGTCACACACAAAAGGGTGTGATAAAAGAGCTCTAGCTGGTAATCTCAGAAAAAACATTTCA
This sequence comes from Cyrtodaria siliqua, assembly GCA_037043455.1. Lineage (NCBI taxonomy): Eukaryota > Metazoa > Mollusca > Bivalvia > Adapedonta > Hiatellidae > Cyrtodaria > Cyrtodaria siliqua. Next base: position 5,007 of record JAWPHD010007838.1, on the reverse strand, counting down.
TTAAAGATTTAATTAACAAGAGGTCAATGATCTTGAAGGTCTAATGATAGGTTTTTGATAGATAGATCAACATTCCTGTGAAGTTTCATGAAAATCTGTCTAGTAGTTTCAGAGGAGTAGTCACCACAAGTTTTTACTATATAACTCTATGTAAACAAAGATGGCCACGGCAGCCAAGTTTAATGTCAAATCAAAATAATTTTCAACAGGGACCAACATCATGCCATGCTGATAATTTTAGAAAAAGTCCCATATCAAATATCACTTATAGTTTCAAGCAGTAGTCGCTACAAATTTGTTTTTTAAAAATATATATTTTTAGCTGTGGCGGCCATATAGTTTACAGACGGACAGACGGACGACGGACACCGCACCACGGCATAAGCTCTGCTGATCTTTGATCAGTAGAGCTAAAAATGACTTTCATATTTTTAGTAGCATACATTTTTAAGTATTAAAATATAAAATTCGGAGTATGAAAAGGTTTTTTAAGGTAATTTAAGTTTATGTATTTTAGAATTATCTTTTTTTTCAGTAAGCTCATTCTTACATGTTTCATTACATTTCTTATTGAACTAAAATGAATGGATTAATTAATTTTATGTAAAAAAGTATTAAACAAAATAGAATTGAACCCTTTCTCAAAAGAAAATTCGAAATATTTTAAGTATAGTATTATTCTTTATAATTTAAGAAATATATATTTTTTAAATATGAAATATAGTACTAAAAATTACGTTACATACATAAAAAATGTTTATCATGTTTATATACATTTTTTAATAAAAAATGAGCCATCATTTTCCTAAAACTGATAATTTAGTAAGTTACAAGTTATTATTTTGATGAAATTTGTTATTTATGGGTTGTGGTGCAATTTAAAAGAAATTGAACCATTTTGTGCAAGTAATTGTAGTGGGATCGTTTAGTACACATAATGACCTTTCATTTGATATATAGTAAGCCCATTTTCAAGATGGTTCCAGCCAACTCCTTAACTTAAAGCGACTTTTTCGCATATGGTCACTACAACATAATAAAAGATATTATGGAATGCCAGTCATGATATCCCAATTGCCAGTTGCTATTTGCCAATTGCCATTTGCCAATTACTATTTGCCATGTGCCAATTATAAATATATACAGATTATAAATAATAGATTACGATACCGGAAACTGGGATAAACCGGTAAATCAAGAATTCGCAAATAGCAATAAGGAAATAGCAATAAGCATGTCCCTACCCACCTTCCGTACTTTGACTTTGGTAAATAACATATATTTTGTACATTAAATACAATGTATTAGGTATTTACCTAAGTCAAAGAGCTCTGATTTAGAGAAAAATAAATATTTTGTGTGCAAAATTATTTGGTATCAAATTTCCAGGAAGAGGTAACCTAATAGAAAATAGAGTAAAAATTGTCAGGATACATAGATGTGTCTGAAAAATTAGTTTATGTATACATAAGTGACGGAAAGTGGCCCCCGACGAGTACACTTCTTATTTTGGTTGCATTTATATTTCTATAGGCTGGAAAAGCTGAACAAGAATGAAGAGACAGAAAGATAAAGCCATGGACGAGAATACTCCACGAGTCTTTGTACGTTCTACCTGATAAAAGTATGAAGGTAATTTTAATAACTGTTTTGTAAAAAAATTGATATTGGTTAACAAAAAAAATGTTTGCTGTTAGAAGAATCAATATGCTATTAACCCAAGAGTATTTATATATAGCTCAAACAAAAACACTGCAGCTTCAAAAACTGTATTTGTTGTTAACTGTTGAAAGGGGCACCTAAAACATGATGGCTAAATGGCCCTGAACTCTCACCTTATAGTATTTCATTGTAGACACTTGCAGCAGTCACACAATGTGATAAAAGCGCTGTCTAGCTGGTAATCTCAGAAAAATCTTTTTATTAAATATTTAATTAAAAACAACAAACTATTTAAGACAGCAGATCATACTTAAAAAAACAAAAACGTGTGTTTTAATGTTTTATGATAATCTATTTTCAGATTTCGGTTTCTTGGAGAGGCCAAAAATGAGTTGAATTGGGGTTTTAAGGCGCATCAACACATGAAAGTTTATATGGCGCATAACAGAAATGAACATGCCAAGCTCATGCTCCATTCTCACCTGCAGAACTGCAGAGTTGCTGCAAATTCTTTTATAGACACTCCATTTACGCTACAGCCACGTTTATTGTTTTTCTGCCACTGCTCTAATTAGTGATTTGAGCAAGATGGCACCTGAAACAATACAGGGATCATGATGAAGACCTTTAATGAGCATGAACAAAAAAGGATCAAATGAACATGAATTTGGGGGAGTTCTACACCTCTGTCTACCCATCCAACAGGATCTGCAGTGACCCTATTCTTTGCCCTGGAACCAAACAGCGCCCCTCCACCCCACCCACCAGAACCGCACGGGGGCCAAACATGATGTAGGTGCAAATTAGGAGGGATGAGCTTTTGCGGTGCTTAGATCAAAGTACCTCGAATGGAAAAAACAATGTCCCTACAATCTATCTTGGTGACCAGTTTAGTAAGAGCGGAGTTATGGCCCTTGATTTAGTTAAAAATGCTATATTTTGCCTCGTTAAGATGATAGGGGCTTCATTGTTCTTCCGATCTTTATCAAACTTTATCAGATTGTTAATGTCATTAAAAGCTCGAACAAGTTCGAAAACCAACCATATCGGACCAGTAACAGTGGAGTTGTGGCCCTTGATTTAGTTAAAAATGCTATATTTTGCCTCGTTAAGACGATAGGGGCTTCATTGTTCATCTGATCTTTACCAAACTTTATCAGATTGTTAATATCAATGAAAGCTCGAGCAAGTTCGAAAACTAGCCATATCGGACCAGCAGTGTATTAGGCAGAAATTCAAAAACTGGGTGTGCAAATATGCAAACAGGGTGTGCAAAATAAGTTCCTAACACGCGTTACGCGCCAATTCGCGACATGTGGGTGTCTCTGGGGTAATTTATTTTTACAGATAAAGGTGAAAAAATTACATTTTAGGTCATATTTCTTCTATAAATGTATACAAAACATAACAATATTGAGAAAGTAAGAGTTTGGAAGTGTAGTTGAGCAAATAAAAATTTTTATTTTTTTATTTTTACCCCACCCACTCCCTCAAATATTGGCCGCGATTTTTCAAAAACGGCCGTGCAAAAGACAGCTGAACGGTTGGCTGGTTAACACACTGCGGACCAGTAACAGCGGAGTTATGGCCCTTGATTTAGTTAAATATGCTATAGTTTGCCTCATTAAGACGATAGGGACTTCATTGTTCATCCGATCTTTACCAAACTTGATCAGATTGTTAATTTCAATGAAAGCTTGGACAAGTTCAAAAACCAAACATATCGGACCAGTAACAGCTTAGTTATGGCCCTTGATTTAGTTCAAAACGCTATAAAACGCTATATTTTGCCTCGTTAAGACGAGAGGGCCTTCATTTTTCATCCGATCGTTACCAAACTTTTATTTTTTTAATTATTTTTTTAAATTAATATATTTTTTTTTTTTTTTTTTTTTTTTCTTTTTTTTAATTTTTTTTTTTTTTTTTTTTTCTTTTCTTTTTTTTTTAATTAATATTTATTTTTTTAGCTCTATGTTGGACCAGTCGGACAAGTAACAGAGGAGTTATGGCTCTTGATTTAGTTAAAAATTCTATATTTTGCCTCGTTAATACGGTAGGTTCTTCATTTTCATCTGATCTTTACCGAACTTTAACAGATTCTTTAGTTATGGCCCTTGATTTAGTTCAAAAGCTGTTTTTTGCCCGAAACTTCCAAAAAACGTAAATGGCAGTCACTCGCTTCATTGATGTTATAAGAGCCATGTTAGCCAGTAGAGCGTCCACAGGCCCTCTTGGGCCTCTTCACTTTTGAACTATTCCGGGGTTTATGGGTTTTTCCTAGGGAACTCTTTCCGGGGTTTCCATGTTCTTCCGAAAATCTTCCATGGTTTTCGAGATAAATTTTCCAGTCATTCCATGGTTTCCCGGGTAAATTTCCTGGGGAATCCAGGGTAAATTTTCCAGGGTATGCATATATTAAAATTTGGAATTCCCTTTTCCTTATTTTTTCCAGCGTACCCAGGAAAAAGCATGGAAAATCACCCCAAATACCCTGGTTTTTTTACATGGAAACCCCTGGAAGTTTTTCAACTGGGTTAAAAATTAAAATGGAGGGCTTCAGCAAAATTATAAAGTTTTTGCTGAAGCCCTCCAGAATTAATAAACGAAACCTATAATTATAATCTCACGTCCTAGCTGGGTACAATTATAATATATTGTCATATATGCCCCTTTAATTCATTTGACTAAACTTCTTTTTAATTGTCATACTTGCATTTATTCATTCTTCAATTATAGCATTTCATTCATTCTTCAATTATAGCATTTCTGTTAATTTAAATTAGGAGTATTTCTGTGATGAATGTACAACTGATAATTGCCAATTACTGTCTTTAAAAATGTTAAAAACTAAAACTTCAATATCTATAGTTGACCGAATTTCACTAATTTACTTGTCACTAATTTACTTGTCGTTTAGGCCTTATAAATAAATGTTCAGAGAAACAGATAACTTTTGCATCAATTGAGTAAATACCCACCGTTTTTTTAAAAAATGGGTATTTTGAATTTTAATTGGGTATTTTTTTTTTGGATACCCACTGATTTTAATTTAATTGGGTATTTTCTAAATGTAATTGGTATTGATAGCAACTTGCCGTTTTTCAATGTGTGTTTTGTTCTAACTTCGTATGAAATTACATCTGGTTGGGTTATACATGCCTTGTGCATTTAACGACAATATTCTGTTTAGATAACACAATTTTGTTTACTTTTTGATTTCAGATTTCATTTTTTTTCTTAGTTTACAAAGAATTGATTTACGCATCCTAGGGGATGACAAAAAATGATGGGGTTTTCTGACAAAGCAATTAGTAAATTAAATGATAAGATGGTGTGCATGTAAAA